>VXBL01000461.1:781760-799180 GCA_013400195.1 Aramus guarauna | reverse complement strand
TTTTTTTTTTTTTTAAAGCACTCGGGAATCTTTTGGGTAGTCATCTGGATTTAGGCTTTGCTAAATTGTAATTCCTGCTCTGGCCATCTCTTAAAAGGATCAGTGAGGAGCAGGACACATACTAGCATTGTGCTACACTGGCTGAGGAAGGTTCCTTACCGATGCAGAGAAGGTGACCTAATGTGTATTTTTAGTCAGAAGGTGGCCTAATGTGTATTTTTAGTTAGAGAGAATGAACACTTGTGGGTGTCCTGTGTGGTTGTGCCTCCTTATTGCTGTAAAGAAAAGAAGAGCAGGAATTAGCATGCAGAGACACCGCTATGCTTTGCCTCATGGAGGGACCAGAGGGAGTGGAAGAAAAAGCAGCTTAAAGACCACTTTAGAAGGAATCAGGAACATTTTAGCTTTTAAGAAGCTCCAACTATAACTGCAGTGATGGGAAGCGTATTGATGGGGTGTCTCTCAGCCAGTTAAGAAAAGGAATTTGTAGGTTTTCAGTTGAGGCGAAAAGGGTTTTATTTCTAATCTTTTGGTTCTTTTAAATTCCAGTCACGTATTGATGACAGTAGTACCAGAAACCAAGAAGGATATTGCTGCTACTCTGCTTCTAGAGTACTAAACTATAAGCAGCTTCAGAAATATTTATAGCATTGATTTTGTTTTTCCTAATAAATTCCATTTCCTCTAAGTTTTGAGAGTAAGGCAATGGTTCTGCCTTTATTGTGCCATCTGTTCATGACAAGGGATGGGAAGGATTTGAGAATGCTGAGCTTTTGTTGTAAATGTCAACCTAATGCTACCTTGGGGAAAATAATTTGAAACTATCCTTGAAGTTACCATGATGGATTAGAATTGTAACAAGGGGAAGGTTACATGAGAGAGCTGACAGGCTGCTGACCTGCTTTGCTGAAATAACAATGATCAGAGAAGCTATTTTCAGTGGTTAAGTTTTCTGACAAGTACGAAGTATACATGTTGAATAGTCCAAGGTCAAATTCTGCTAAAAAGCTCTGATATGCTGCTTGTGTTCAGAGATCTACCAGCAATTAGAGATCAAACTCCAATGCCTTTCTCTCTAATTGACAACAGTCTCACACTAATGAAATTCCACTTATTTTCTAAACTTATTCCAGATTCGTAGAACCAGTCATCTAAGTGGGTACAGAAGTTTGCTGCATTATACTGTTACAATATCACTAAAATGCCATCTTCTTCCTGAAAGAAAAGTAATCTTATTCCTATATTGCTTCAGTTCTCCACTATTCAAAACTACTAAAAAAATTATTTTTTTTGTTTATTTCATAAATTCACTTTCTCTGATAATTTTTTTTTTCTTCCCTGAAGGATGGTATGGGAAGAGTTCCCATTGACATTTGTGAGGGTTTGGTGGCGAGGCTTTTTCATTTTTTATATACCACCCTTTCAGCTTTGCATATCATCCTACTGAGCAGAGTCAGATGCAGAACCTTGCAATCAGATTAGCTTCATGGACATTCAGGAACCTAGTCCTTTCTTCTAGTCATTTCTTTCCTCTCTTTCCTGTCCTCTGTTTATTCTTCTCCTTTCCAGGTCCAGCTTTGATTGCGTAGCCTCTCTTATCCTAATATTCCTTTGTTTATCAAAATCAACCTAAACTTTCAGATTAATTTGCTGAAAATTTTTCATTTGGGATTTTTAATGTTATATTTGAAAGGAGGAGGTGACAGTGCTATCACTCTTTATTTACAAAACTCTTCCTTTGTTGGAGATAAGAAATATACCTGAGAAGATCCTAATCTTCATCATCCATTAGCAAACTTGTAAGTACTGTGAATTCAGTTTTTCTGTCTCTCCTCCTGGGTTTCATTTCCAAGAAGACCTTGAGATCTAAACCTTAAAGACCTGTGTGTTGCATCTTTCTATTTTTCCTTCTTTTGCTAGTTATGCTAGTTTTCGATTTCACTGCAATTTGAACCAACTCCAGGTGTTATTTAAGAGGGATCATATTTCATGAAATAATTGGACATTACGATGCAGCTGAATTTAGGCAAATATGTATTGCCTATTTCTATTTTCCATTCTCTAACTTGTTCATTAGCAAGACCCTGACCAGTTTTGTAAAACTACTTGAAGACCGGAAAATGCCATGTAATTTTATTCAGCTTTAAATCTAAGCTCAAGAGGCACTGCTCAAGTTTCCAAGATAATTCTCCTCATTAAAAACATTTTGAAAAGAAGGAATAAAAATTTGTGTGGGAAATAACAAGTTGTTTTGTGAATAGTGAAAAATCACAAAAGTCTGTGTGGATTAGAGAAGCAGACTCTACTCTCCTCTTTTTCTTGATGCTGACACATTTTAATATACTTACATATATAAGTCTATTTATAAAAATTTGACATAGGGTATGTTTTTTTTTCTTTTTTTTTTTTTTTTTCCTTCTTTCAGCTTTTTCCAGGCCTTCTCACATGTAGCTGCACATAGATGAAAGAGAGACAGAGCTCATGCTTAGGAGAAGATTAGAAGGTAGAAAAAAAGTCTCCCTATCATCCTATATCTGGCATGTATTTCATTCTTGTGAAATACAGGCTTTAGGGATGGATTCCAAAGAAACTTAGGCTTTTCTACCCCTTCCCTTTTTTCCTGTATTTGACCCCAAATTTTAAATTCCAACTTGAGACTGCAAAGACATTTACAAATGAATGCCCAGAGATATGTTATTAGCACTCCAGTCTTTATTTTATGTATTACGTGAGAATTATTGTAGCTTATATTGAGTCAGTACTGAACACTCAGAGAAAGCTGCATCAGTAAGCTGCCTCAGGCCTTCAGAAATGTGAAAATGAACTTGGTTTCAAATACAATTATTTTTTTAGGTAACAAACATCTACCTCTAAGCCTTTGCTTCTGAAGTTGATTTTGCCTTTTTGCACTGGTTCAACTCTCTGAAGCAAAGTAAGCTTCTTTTCTCTTGGAAGGAAGATTGTGCTGCAGGGTTCAATTACAGAACATCTTTGAGTTTCTAATTAAATTGTCTCTATTATAATCATATGACTTTTGAAAATAAATCTTCCAAATGTCTTTGAACATCTGTGAAAAGTTCAACATTTTATTAGGAGTTTAGCTGCAAATTATTAGAGATTCCTAACACTAGGAATTACACATGGTTTATAAAAGACTAGGCTAAAAGAGTAGTGCCGGGCTATACTTGATACAGAGTTAGTAAGAACACTGCGGTATGATGTTTTTCTTTTTCATTCATTTCATTGTCAAGATCATTCATTTCAGAGGTGACTTTGTTGCAGTTTATTGTGTAGGAAGAAGGTAGTTGTGACTTGGGACACCTTAATGTAACAGAAGCAGGCATACTACATCTGCAGTAATACTCAGTGGCTAATAGTCACAAACTAAAATTTCTTGAAACAGTAAAAAACCAAACAAACCAAAAGCCAAGCCCATATGCATTGGGTCAGAACAAGACTATCTAGCCTACTGTCCTGCCTCTGCCCCAGTCCGTACTCAATGTGTTCTGAAAAACCCTGTGAGCACGTAGTGGAACTTTTCCACTTTCTAGTAATTAGGGCTGGAGAGCTTCATCAACAGAGAACTCTTTGTATTTGGTAGCATCTGAAGCTTCCTCTTCCCCCCCCCCCCCCTTTTTTTTTTTTTTAATAATAAAAAATTAATCTGGTTGAACTTTTAAACATGTGTGTGCATTAAATTTCAGCACATCTGATAATGGACTGTGCCCCATTAACCACTCTGCAATTCTCTTGTTCCAAGGCATTTTAGTGTGAATTTTATACTCCACAAATAGCTATTTCATTTCTGGTCTGGTCAAGAACTCTTTACTGAATACATTCTAGCCCTAGTGTTTTGTTGCTGTTCATTTTATGAGTTTGCTTAAAACCTTTTCTACTTACATTTCAATCTGATAGAGAGCTGTTTGGCACCTCCCCTGGAAATAAAAGCTTCTGGCATGGGAATCTCTCCAAACTTCAGCACAGCAAATAGGGAGACAAATATTTCCCTTACTCTTCTGGTGTAGCCTTACCTCCTCTGTATGTTGTCTTTATACTTTGGTAATCTATTGGCCTGCTATACTTTCTTCTCCCAGTGCATTTGGAAAAGAATTTATCATTTCCTTTCTTAGAGGCTGTTCCTCAGTCCTCTTTTTTTGTTTTCTTTAGTCTGTCTTACTTATGTTAATATATAAGTTACCAGTGTCTGATTCTCTTTTTCTTGTTGGAGTGGCGGGAGGGGGAAAAGTATGCATATTTTGCCTATACACATGTATATATTTTCTGTGTATGTGTGTGTAGCTATGTATACATATAAAAATATTTTCCCCCAAGGATGTTTTGTCATGTCTAATAAGCTTCCTTATCTTGCTTATTAATGACAATGACAGTTTTTGGTGTGAAGTCTTTTTCTGAGGCATGCGGTATGTTTGCTCAGAGATTTCAATGTCTGGGCATTCATCTGTAAATATCTTTGAATTGTACATTGTACAATGTATAATTTGGGATCAAATCCAGTAACAAGGGGACATCATTGAGCAACTAGTCAGAAAACCTGCAGAGTAGTAACAACTCTTTCACTGATTTTTCAAAAGTTACAACTAATTCAAACTACTCTGAAGCAATCACAGGGTGCTTCTTCAGGAACAATGACATGTAGGCTCAACATGCTTTCACGGGTCAGAAAAGTTGCTTCAGCAGTGCTTATTTTAAAGACAGGGAACTACATAAGATTGAAAGACCCTTCTGGAAGGAGGAGGCAGACACAAGGATAAAGTCCTGCCAATCTGTTGGTATGCTGTTTCAAAATGTTTTATGCTATTTATTGTACTAGTCGCATAAAATAGTTTTATGAAGTTGTTAATTTCTGAAGAAATTCAATACATTCTACCCTTAGATGGTTGGCTGACAGGATAGGTTGTTGCTTAGCAGGTGTAAGTGCCTGAAAACACAGTAACGGGTAATCCCTGTTTGAGTCCAGTGAGAACCTGTCTCCTTGTCGAGACATGCCTTTGTCTGTAGACAGATAGAAAATACACGTCTATAAATATTGTGTGTGTGTATGTGGTCATGCACCAATAATAATTTCAACAATTGCAACCTTTTTACCTCTTACGAATAGAATGATTTGTAAATTAAACAAGAAATTACAATATTCCCTTAGTTTATACTGTCTATGGAAATCAAACACAATGACTCCTGAAGTCCTTTACTGCCTGGGTGAAAAAGCAGATAATATTCTTGGATATCTAAATGTCTTCAGTTAAACAGTAATGACACTGAAGAGACAGATTTTTTTATTTATTTCAGTTATAGTTTATTGTAGAGGCATAACTTCAAAGCTTGAGTAAAGTACAATAGATTTAAAGCTATATTTCAAGACAGAAAGAAACTCATTCCATTTTTAATGATATTTAATAGATGCTATCTAATCAGAATGGGGAAGAATTACTTGGATAATATGTATAGCAGATACTTCATAACATTATTCAATGCATAACAATGCTAAATTACTGTATAAATAATACCATCAACTTAGCCAGTGAATGGCACTCAACTGCTTTCTAATATGGACTCTCTAGTATAATTGCCTTTCTGATTATTAATGTTCTCTAGATTAATTACCATTTAGTCATGTCACACTGACAGTCTGTGCAGTGGTTCTTCCTCTATTATCTAGTACCTCTTAGATACAGATTTGCCAAAAGACTCCCTTCTGCAAGTATTTCTGCATTGCAATATGTCCTATACAAAAATTCTGTTGTTGCTATAAAGTCACTTTTACCAGTATATTACAAATATACTTCAGGTCTTTATAAATTGCTTTTCTTACTGCATCTGACATGCTTAGGTATAAGATTACTCTGGGGGGTTTTTAAATATAGATTTTTGCTGGTTTTTTTTTTGGTTTTGTTTCTGTTTTGGTGTTTTGGGTTTTTTTTCCTCATAAAGCAGAATTTAAAAGCAATGTATTATTTATAAGAAATCAACATTTATTACCAAAGGTGTGACGGAAAACATTGGTCTTGTAGAAACAAGCTTACTTTCTTATTTTCCTGTTATTCATTCAATTTCAGCCATTGTCATTTGGTAACCAATTTAACGTTGCGAAGAAGAAGATATTACTCAATAATCATAATGCAATGTTTTTAATTTACTAAGTAGAAAGTGGAAGTATGAAAAGAAAACATAAAACATTGCTAGCTGAGTTTTTCACAGCGAAGAGAGTGTTATTCTGCTAGTTTTTGCGTGAAGTTTTCCTGGGTTATTCCATAGAGGCATAAGTTTGAAACTTTTCTGAAATGGGCATGCATTCTTGTTGCCCTTTATTTAGATTACAAAAAGAGAAAACATTTGTTTGGAGGTTTTTTTGGAAAAGATGATCAAGCCACTGAAAATCTAATTCATGCAGAACACCAGGCAGGAAGTGTACTATTAAATACTATTATACCTGTGTGGGGTTTTTTTTGCTGTTGTTTTGTTTTGTTTTGCTAATGTGCTAACTGTAGATGTAAGTTGAGGCAATGAGTTCTTCAGTCTAGTGAATTCTGTTTTGAGTTATTTCTGGTATGACTGGTCATTTTTTGGTGCTCCTGAATGTGACCTGGTTTTGTCTAATGAGTTTGTGAAGAAAAAAAACTTGTTCACAATGACTGGACTGTTTCTCAAGTTGTAGTGGATTCTAAGGTTTTAGGTGGTTTCAGAAAGGACTGGGAAAATAAATGGAAGGAAAAATTCACCAAAACCTATTTAGCCTAAAGTCATTGCATGGTTTACGTGCTGATTGAGACACACATCACTGGATGCAGAAGGGGAGTATTGTTTATTTGTATTTTACACACTTTACTTATCTGCTGTTTGTGATCTGTAGAGATAGGCAAGTTTGCTGACTGGACCTTTCTTCTATTAGGATTTGTATGTTTGTTTGTTGATAGTAATAATTTAGACACTTTTGTGAAAGTGTTTTTGAATTCCCATTATCTGGTAGAGGTTTGCCTCTAAAGTCGACATCTGGTTCTTTCTTTCATGTCATATTTATTTTAGCTGACTGAAAATTTGGATATAGACATAAAACACAAACCAGTTTAAAGTAGCTATTTCCACTTTTTTCATAGTCTATACGAATAGTAATCATAGAAATATCTCAGATTCCTGCTGCTGGTGTAACACAGGAATATAGTTCGCTGTTTCTTTTAAAAGAAACAAGTTATGGGGAGAGCAAAACATCAGAAATAATTATTGCTTTGGAAATATAATCACCCCACATTCCCTCTTTAGCACAACAAAGACACTTCACGTCTTATCTCCATTGACTTTAAAGTCTCTTTGTTTGGTTTTTTGTTTTGTTTTGTTTTGTTTTGTTTTGTTTTGTTTTGTTTTTTTCCCCACTAACTCTAATATTAATTTGAATTTCATTAGAATTGCAGAACTAAATTCATCTTTGTTCTTTGCACCCAGATCCTATGCCTAATTCCAGGTTCCCAATGCAAGTTCAGAGCTGATGTGAAATACTTGAAAAATTTTGGTCAAAGCATTGCCGTGCTCTCCTCCTTTCAATCCTTGTTCGTTCACATCCTAGACATATAGGGTCATACTTAAAGTGCTTTATCTCAGTTGGAAATTTTCAAGAACTGCTATTTTTAACTTTCATCGTGGAGAATGAGGACAATCTTTGAGGGTGGGGTTGTGGTTTGGGTTTTTTTGGTTGGGTTTTTTTTTGTTTGTTTGTTTGTTTTTTTTTTCCCCCTGGGTTTTTTTACTATGTATATATTTATTTTCTGCTGTAGATTATACTTAAAAAAGGGCATCTGTCCTAAAAAGTGTAGTGGAAATTCTGAGAGCAGAAAGAATGTCTTAGCAGTATGAGAACAGGACAAGAAGAATTTAGGGTCAGAATTCCTGATTTTCTAGCCTGTAGAACCAAAAAGGGTGCAAACAACTGTCTCAGTCAAAAGAAGTACTCTAACAGAAAAAATCCTCCAGTCTTCAATTGCTTTGTACTTCTTCTTTTTCTTCTTTTCTAATTCCAAAATTATATCAAATAGATTAATCCATTACTTAGCTTAGTCACAAATATTTGTTGAAAGTTCAGGACTACTTTGTGTTCAAAGACATGTCTAATCACATTCTTACCCAGATCTCCACAGATGTCTATGGAGATATCTGTACACTTGCTAATTATCTTTGGAAAAAAATGACCTAATGGTTCAATTCTTTACTTTAATTGGCTTATTTTTATATCCTACTGACTGTTATAATTTGAAGTACCTACTGCTCTAATCTTCCTCTAAAATGGAACTGGATTTCAAAGCTTCAATAGTTGATAAATTTTTATCAGCTACGTGTCCTGTTGTAACTCGTAAAATGATCCCCTCATTCTGATGCAGAGGGATGATAAAAAAATCTTTTCAAAACGTTTCAAGAATTAATGTCAACACCTGGCTTGGAATTGCAGGAAAGGATTCTGAGCACAGCAAAGAATGTCAGGGACCCTCAAAGTACTAAAGTTCTTCAAAAGTGTATCTTTATTAATATTATGATGTTTTAATCAGCAGTGAGGCATCTGAACATGGTACAATTGAAAGCAACAAAAATGTAACTTTGAAAACCTTAACTCCACCTTTAAACTTCATAATCTAAACTGAATTACTCTTTGTAATGACTCAAAGTCATATAATCCCTTGAATTATAAAAATATTATCCTGTTTATATAGGATATAAACAAGATGTTTATGGGCTTGATATTGTTTGTTAGATTTTTTTTCTATATAATGCTTTAGCAATTTATTGGAATCTGTGCCTCTGAAGTAATTTATATAGAAGTATATTTGTTAAATTTATTAGTATCATCCAATGAATTCTGCTAAGTGCTTACACTGTATTTTTTAAAAAAATTGCAATAGCTACCCCGCAGCTTTCTGGTCCAGTGCTCTTTTCCATATACTTAACAAAAGCAATGTGTACGTAATGAAAAGCTGATCACAGCCACATTTGAGTTAGACCTTCACAGACATTTTCATGTGAAGATGGACAAAAAAATATCATCCAGGTGATTTTTTGGCCATGCTCTTAGTGCCTTTGACCGATTAAGTCATTGATTCTAGCTTATTTATTATATAATATTCAAGTAGGTCAGGTTTGTGTATGCATAAACTACTCGTACACGGTACATGCTGCCTGCTCCAACTGTGTGATGTTGAACATCTGGGCAGTCACTTTGTGCTAGTCTGTTGCACAACACGTTCAGGAATGTTAAGTAGCAAATAAGCTCTGCCTCAGGATTGTGTTGCTGATGTTGATTATATTGGTGTGCCCAAAGGAATTAGCACACTTTCTTAGACTCTGGTCCAACATCTTTTTATTCATGTGAGTAAAATTTTCTCACTGGAGTATTCCTATGGTAATCAACAAACCTTCTCATGGCAGTAAAAAAATAACAAAATAACAAAACCAACTAGCTATTCACCAGAAAAAAGTCCTTCCATTTAGAATTCCCATAGTCAAGAAATGTTTTTTAATGTGGCTCCCTGAGGAGAGCAAGATAAGGCTTATACAATTGTGCTTTCTCTTCCTGCCTGTGTCTCCGAGTATCTTCTTCCTTACAGTTTTGCGTCCATTCACTATGTTGGTTGAAATTAGCAAGAAGGGCAAGAGGTCCCTGAGTATCATACACTTTATAACTATAATCAGCCCAGGAGAAAAGAAATTAATGAGGCTGAGCTCATACCAAAACCTTCATTTCAATAAGCACCAACAATCTACATGGACAGGACACAGAGAATGACCTATCATCAAGAAAAGCCTTACTTGGTATCTACTTAACAGTCACCTACAATCTGAAAAAAAAATTATTCCTAATATGGGAAACAAGTCATCATTATTTCTGTTGCTCACTGAACTACTCTGGCTGAAAAATGGGCACTATGTGAAATAAATTGTATACTTCTAACTAGGAATATACTGGAAGAAATTTTATGTGTTTCAATTTTGTCAAAATGATAAATATTCTTTATATTCTCGCTAGTAGCTGCTAGCAGGTTCCTGGGAACTTCTGAATATCCCAGTGGAGATGGAGAACAGGACTCACAATCAAAAAAAAAAAAAGCCAGAGAATCTTTACATTTGTATTAAATCAGTCAGATTTAGTATGTGAACTGCAGCTGTAGGGCCCTACAAAGTTAGGTGAAAGGAGGAAAAAGGAATTGAGCAAAGGTTCTCTATTCCTCTTGGATAGATGGGACTACCCTGTGGTCCCAGTTATATATGAGATGTGGATCTATGTCATCTGATGTTATTGCACTATCTGGTTGAGCAGAAAATACAGTGCCTAAGAAAAAAACCCTAGAATTGGTGGGCAATTTCATCATTCTCATTAAATTCAAATGATTGGGTATTCCTTTTATATATATATAGATATATATATAAGTTTAATTTATTCTTCATCTAATTTCAGTTTTTCTTTGTAGTGCTTTCTTACATTCCCCTCTCCTCGCTCAGCTCTTTACTTTCCCTGTGTTGCAGTAGTCAAATAGCTCTTGGCCCTAAAAACCTGTCGAGCAGTTTTTGAAATATGCAATTTCAGAAAGGAGTTCTTGGGGGGTGAGATTGAGAGGGAAAGAAAGAAAATAACTTCTAGTCCTCTGATTTCTTGTACCATGAAAAAAAAATACTAGCAGTAGTTTTTTGCAGCCAGGGAGAGGAGTGAGAAGATGTGAGAAACTCTGCAGACACCAAGGTCAGTGCAGAAGGAGGGGCAGGGCGTGCTCCAGGTGAAGGAGCAGAGATCCCCTTGAAGCACCTGGAGAAGACCATGGCGAGGCAGGCTGTTCCTCTGCAGCCCATGGAGGATGATGGTGGAGCAGATTTGCACTGACACCCCATGGAGGACCTCATGCCAGAGCAGGTGGATCCTCCCAAAGTAGTCTGTGACCGCATGGGAAGCCTGTGTGGGGGCAGGCTCCTGGCAGGACCTGTGGAGACAGGAGCCCACGCTGCAGCAGGTTTGCTGGCAGAACTTGTGACCCTGTGGGGGACACACGCTGGAGCAGTCTGGTCCTGGACGTCTGCACCCCATGGAAGGGACCCATGCTGGAGCAGTTCGTGAAGAGCTGCAGCCTGTGGGAAGGGGTCACACTGGAGAAGTTGGTGGAGGACTGTCTCCTGTGGGAGGGACCCCATGCTGGAACTCCATGCTGGAGTGGCAGAGATGTGTGATGAACTGACCGTAACCCCCATTCCCCATCCCTGTGCTGCTTGGGGAGAGGGGGTAGAGAAATTGGGAGTGAAGCTGAGCCCAGGAAGAAGGGAGGGATGGGAGAAAGGTGTTTTTAAGATTTGGGTTTATTTCTCATGTCTCTACTCTGTTTTGCTTTGTAATAAATTAGATGATTTTTTTTCTAAGTTGAGTCTGTTTTGCCCATGACAATAATCGGTGAGTGATCTCTCCCTGTCCTTATCTTGACCTATGAGCCTTTTGTTATATTTTCTGTCCCCTGTCCAGCTGAGGAGGGAAATGATAGAACAGCTTTGGTGGGCACCTGGCCTCCAGCCAGGGTCAACCCATCACAGGGAGTTTGACTTTTCCCTTTAGAATGAGATTTACTCAAACTGGCCAATTCTGTGTTTTGGGTTTTTTGGGGTTTTTTTTTGTTTTTTTTCCTAATTCCACTTCATTTGGCTTAGTTGCTCTAAGTTAAGCAATGCTATGCTTATACAGGACAGCAGGTAACCACTTACTTGGAGCTAGCTGAAACTCGTTTTTACATCTGCTTTAATGGTAATGAAAGCTGGAGAGCAACTGTTTACAAGGGCATTTAGTGATAGGATGAGGGGTAATGGCTTTAAACTGAAAGAGGGCAGATTTAGATTAGATGTTGGGAAGGAATTCTTTCCTGTGAGGGTGGTGAGGCACTGGAACAGGTTGCCCAGAGAAGCTGTGGATGCCCCATCCCTGGAAGTGTTCCAGGCCAGGTTGGATGGGACTTTGGGCAACCTGGTCTAGTGGAGGGTGTCCCTGCCCATGGCAGGGGGGTTGGAACTAGGTGATCTTTGAGGTCCTTTCTAATCTAAACCATTCTATGATTCTGTGACTCTGATTATTTTTTTTTTAGTGCAGAATAGGAGTCTGTATATGTTTCTGAATTGCCCGCATAGCACTTAAAATTTTCTTGAGAGGCTGAAACAATGTCTTTTGGAAACAAATTTAGCAGCTACTGGAGTTCTTTTGTTCGTACTCCATTATGATGTTCATTCTAAAAAGTGTTTTATGTTGCTTTGATTCACAGTGGGCATGCAGTATCTCATTATACCTAAGAATAACTATTTGTTGTCCATATTTCTTAGCATTTAGATTTCAAAAACATTGAATTTTGCTTTTTATCCTTATTTCCAAAAGATTTAGAAGAAAAGAAAGGACATAACTCCATCCTTGGATTGACAGCGATTGTAAGGAAATTAGGCAGACTTTTTATATATAAAGGAGAGACTCTATTTAGCCTTGCAGTTTAATTTCCTTTCTCTCAAAAAAGAGAGAACAAAATAAAAACTACTAAAAAAAAAAAAAAAAAAAAAAGAAAACCACAAAAAAAAGGAAAGCATCATTATCACAGTACAAAAGTTTTAAAAAGACCTTGAGAAGACCAGTTCCCCCTTCAGGGACATCTGCTTCTGGCCCTTTTATGTCCATCAGCCATCTTTTTACCAGCTCCTCCTATTCTTTCACTTCCCACAATGCTGCCAGTGTCAGGAGTTTAGCTTACTGTCCATCACCCTTCAATACGTAGCAGTGTTTATTTGACCTAAGAAATAATTTATATGAAGTGGAAAAGAAACATTGTTCATGTGACTCAGTGCCTGATTTCACATTTTTTGTGCTCATTGACTAGGAACTACTGAACAGGAGTGCAATCATGGGCAGTTTCTCTGACTTAGAGTTTTGAGATGTTTGCTCTACAGAGTCTTTTGGGAATCTGTTTACTTTTCTGGTTTTTGTTTTTGCGTTTTGTTGGGTTTTTTTGTTTTGTTTTGGTTGGTTTTTTTTGTTTTTTTTTTTTTTTTAATCTCAGTTTTCTCTTCTACCACTTCCTATTCATGCCTCTCGCTGAAAGGATTCCATCTCTCATTTTACAATTTTTCATTTTGTCCTTTTCCATTATTGCGCAGCACTTCACTGTCTGAAGTTGGGGGTTTTTTTTCTCCTCAGTCTAAATCTACATCTCTCAGAATTCATTCCATCTTCGATTCAGATCCATATCTCTTACAATGAGTATCATAATTACAGATAAGACTAATGAATTTTAGGTAAATCAAAACTTCTGGAAAGAACCACCTCTTTTGCAGCATTAGGAGATATCTATCTATCAGGAGTTTCATGGTTTTGGAGAAAATGTACTTATTCTGCTGTCTCAGCTAGGCTTAGTTTCACACTGTTTCAATTGCTTCATGTACAATAATAACTCAGTAGTTCACCTTTTTGCTGCTTCTTTCTTTCTTATATCCCACTATATCCATGCTTGAATCTATGCAGTGTGTCCAGTGAGTTTTGCCTGTGAAATAGCTTTAGCTGCTCCTGTTTTCTCACTATCAACATTATTTTTCCTGACCCTCACTTTTTTTTTGTAATTTATTTCCCAGGTATCTCTGTGGCTATCACCTTTTACAGGATTTTAGCTAGGCCTCATTTAAGAAGAGATTTATTAGCAAGGCAACCACCTATCTGAATTCAGTTACGGGTTGCAGCTCCCAGCATATTCCCAGCATCCCTAGGAGATGCTCTTACCAGTTCTATTAAAAATACCATATTGTAATCTTCAAAATGTCATGGGCCAATTGTAAGTCACTCAAATAAGGACAGTCTCTTTCTGCACTTCAGTCCTTCATCTAGAAACCACATGTGACTTTTATTTAAGCTCTACGTACGTTCCTGTCATGTAATTATCCCAGAAGAGTGGGAAAGTTTAACTAAAAAACTATATATAAGGCAGGAGAGATTTTCTTTTACAGTAAGCCCTACAACACTTGTGAAGAATAGAATAATGAGTTTATTATGGTGATAAACACTTAATTAATGCAAACTAGACTTTCAGCAGATGTGGATGCAGGACATAAAGGCAGAGATTCTGACACCTTAAACATCTTTGACTCTGTAGGGAATTTCCCATTCTAACTGCACCGTCTCTAGTGTGTAGGTGCATCTATGCAGTGGTGCAGTGAAGCAACGGCCAGTGGTACCCAAGCTCTACATTTTTTTCAATCTGGAGAATCCATAGCCAGCTGTGGATGCAACAGTACAGTGGGGCCAGTGCTAGACATACATAGATTGTGTGTGTACTTGAAATTCAGCTAATTATGTGTGATTATTAAGCCTTACTATGCATGTATGGAGGAGTACTACACAGTGAGTGCAATGTTTAGGCAAATGAGAAGTGTCCAGGTAATCCTGGATTCTGGAGACATCTCTGAGTAGTACTTATAAGTACAGCTCTGAGAGCTGACTGTTGTAAATCACGTACTAAAAGAAAGTGCTTGCAAAAGAAAATTTCATAACTGTATCTATGGCTTGGCTACATTTTAATGCCTTTTCACTATTAAAAAGCATCTTCTTCAGAAAACAAATTGTGGGGGGGTGGGGGGTGGGAATGTGTTGAGGAGACTGTGCTTTACTACAGTGTGTCACTTGTGCAAGGCTTCGAAATAAACAGACCATAGAAAAACAACCGGTACTTACCCTGCTTTCCACTCTTGCTTGTCCTAAAACCAAATCCTGATAATTTTGTCCCTCTGTTTAGGCTCTAATTCTCTTTTGCTCCTTTGAGAGCAGAATACAGACAAAGAAGTGGAAAAAAGGGGTAGATTCATAGAAGACAAGGTTTGCTTGACTTTTTGTAGTACCAGAAAAATACTCTTGTACAGAATTTAGTGTCCCACTGGTGTATATGAGAAGACAAAAAGGAGAAATAATGGATTTTTATATTTATTATTGTGTATTCTGAGTTCCATTGTCTTGAGTACCTTGGACCAGAGGCTTTGTTTTTTTTCAGTATTTGTAGACTTGTAGAAGGAGCACAAAAAATTCTCACATTATACATATCTATAGGTTTTCTTGTACAACTAGCAAGAATGTTTCATTAGCTAACTAGCTTAATTTTGTAAAGAAAAGTGATTTTTTTTTTAAATGGTGAATGAAAGAAAAATTCAGAGAGAGAATTTTCTTCCTGTTTTCATTCTTGAGTTTTCCCATATATGAAAATAGTGTTTCTGAAAATGATTGCTGAATAAAAGGAAAGCAAGATTAAATCTCAAATTACTTATCCAAGCATCAGTTGAAAAAAAAAAATCACTAAAATGATCTATGTGAACCACCTGAAGTGCTAAGAGAAGTGAACCAAGAGAATGAAACTTTCACTGAATGCTTTACAGCAAAACCAGACCAACTTCCTCGTCATTCTAGTAATGTTTATATTTCAGTATCTTGATAGTTTGCTCTATTGCCAAAGAATTCAAGTATGACATTTTTCACTCACAGTATTTATTTTTNAAAAAAAAAAAATCACTAAAATGATCTATGTGAACCACCTGAAGTGCTAAGAGAAGTGAACCAAGAGAATGAAACTCTTTCACTGAATGCTTTACAGCAAAACCAGACCAACTTCCTCGTCATTCTAGTAATGTTTATATTTCAGTATCTTGATAGTTTGCTCTATTGCCAAAGAATTCAAGTATGACATTTTTCACTCACAGTATTTATTTTTCAGAGTGTTATTAATCTTTTATTACATTAATATTTCTGTGTGTTTAATGTATTCATGTAATTTGAAAAAATCTTCAAAAGAGTGGAATTGATTTAGTTGGTTTAAAGCATTTAGGGAAAAAAACAAAGATAAAATCCCTTTAGCAGCCAGAACTCATTTGAATTCAAATATCTCAAGCTGGAAAGGACCAATACGAATCATCGAGTCCAACTGCCTGCTCCTTGCAGGACCACCTAAAAATAACCATATGACTAAGAGCATCGTCCAGATGCTCCTTGAACTCTGACAGTCTTGGTGCCGTGACCACTTCTCTGGCGAGACTATTCCAGTGACCGACCACCCTCTCAGTGAAGAACCTTTTCCTAATGACCAACCTGAACTTCCCCTGATGCAGCTTCATCCCATTTTCTTGTGCTGTATTGCTGGTCACCAGAGAGAGGAGAGCAGCACCTCCCCCTCCACTGGCCCCCTTAGGAAGTTGTAGACTGCGATGAGGTCACCCCTCAGCCTTCTCTTCTCCAGGCTGAACAAGCCAAGTGACCTCAGCTGCTTCTTGTAAGTCTTGCCCTCAAGACCTTTCACCATCAATGTCTGTCCTGGCACCATGTTGAGGCAACCAAAAATGCACTCAGTACTCGAGGTGGGGCCTCAGCAGTGTAGTATAGATTGGAACAATCACATCCCTCAACAGCTAGCTATTCCAGTGTGCATAGACATAATGACTCTGTTATTTTTTGAATTGCATTATATTACTTCTAAAATAAATGCAATATCAGTAGAGGTCCTGCAGAGAAGTTACTGTGTAGATTTTAACTCTTAATTTTCCTGACTAACAATCTGTTACAATTCTGAGTTTTTTTCTTCTGTAGTTCTCAATATTCTTATTCTCACTTATAATGATATACAAGAAAAATGAATTCTGTGTGTTTAAAGTATGGCTTTTTTTTTTTTTTCTTGCAGACATAAACAAATAATTTAGTTTATTAGGGTAACCCCAACTTAATTTCACAGGTCATTACTGAAATTCTGCTTCTTTTAATGATAAACCTCTCTTAAATTGCATGCACTTTTTTATTGAGATTAGAGATGGAGTTTTCCATCCTCTACAGCTATTAAAGGCGCTAGTGAGAGGAAGAGAGTTGTCCTTCATTTCTTTCTAGAGGCAGTGTAAAGAAAATAATAGACTCAAAGTTTAGGAACTTGGTTTGTAGAAAGATAAACATTCCTTTGCTTGTGTCATTTCTCAGTGTTTTATGGGCAGCAAGACTATCTTCATCCTACATATCTGACAAGCATAAAATGTGGAAAAGAAGCAAAGGGTTATGGAGAAGGCTGGTGAAGAGCAGTAAGACAGAAGGCAGTGGGGTGTCTGCTGATAAAGGACTGCCTCGGAGCAATGGGAGCGTATCCCCCCCCCGCCAATCCCTCTGTCTCTCCCTCACCTGACTCTGGCAGTACTTAGAGCGAGACGCATAGTACTTACTGCGAGACACACAAAAAGAAAAAGTCGTGTCATGGTCTAACCTGCCTGGAAGCTAAATCATCCACACAGCCATTTGCTCAAGCTCCAGGGAGACAGGGAATAGTAGAATTAAGGTTGTGCAGTCTTATGACTCATAATTTCTTCTTTCATACTTACTCTAGGTCTCTTCTCCAGTCCTTCGTCCCCTCCCC
>VXBL01000461.1:735049-781727 GCA_013400195.1 Aramus guarauna | reverse complement strand
CCCCCCCCTTTTTTTTTAATACAGGGGGGTGGTGGAAAATCTTGTTTGGAAAACAAAATTATTAAATCTGTCTATATGGATCATTACTCTGGTATCCAAGCATTTCAAAACCATTATTTATCTTTATTATCTCTTTTCACAAGGGGCTTGTATTATTTGTATCATTTACAACAGGAATGCTTAATCACTAAAAAAAGAAAAATGTAAAATATGCTTATGATTTTCAGTACCATATGCAGTTTCACATATACTCTGCAAAATGAACACTTTATCTGACACTTTATTTATTCTAGCACGGCTTCTGTTGAGTGTTAATGCAGACAGTGGTGTAGTGCTCAGCAGTTGTGTTAATTGGGTATTTGAGACTTGCAGTGGGCAGGAAGCAAGTATGGAACATAAAATTGACAAAGATAAAAAGACCAATGGTAGATCTAGCAAGTTTCATATTCTGTTTTATTGGTACTTTCAAGATATGAAAAGAAAAAGGAACTTGAAATGAAATTAAAATAGACATTGAATTGAATTAAATTGAGAATGACATTTTCAGAATGTAGTACTTTCCATGTGGTTATTAGAACAGTTTCTTATGCTTTAAGGTATTACTGGTATGGTTTTTTTTAATCTTGTAAAAAAATAACCTTTGTAAAAAAATATTTTCTTTTAAAGACAATTATTTCAATTGAGACATTTTTCTTAGCATTTCCAATATTTCAAAAAATAAATACTGACACACACACAAGTCTGGTTTTTAGAGTTAGGTGTAGTGACTTCTTCACAAAGAAGTTCACTCCTGACATGTTCAGAAGCAGTCTCTGAAGTGGCTTTGATATTTTATGCACACATATGGGAAGTGTAAACATGTCCTCACGTCTGAGCAATAGCTATTAATAAATTTCTATTGCTCTCTCTGGTAGAACAATAATCTAAGAAACCAGCAAGAAAGAATTAAGAAAGGTATTTTAGTGCTAGTTCACAGTGGCTCTTGTTTCATATGCTGAACCCTGATAAAGATTAATGCCAGGGCTCACTTCGTCCATGGCTGCCAGGGACCTTCCAGTTGCCAGATAGACCTTGAAATAAAACTGAAATGGTGGGGTGTTCAGAGATCCCTTTGCCTACAGCTGCAGGGATCTTCCTGCTGCCTGTGAGACCATGAGACTATGACAGGTTTCAGAGGCTGCGGATGGTGCAGCACTCCCTTTGTCCATGGCTGTAGGAACCTTCCAGTTGCCTGTGAAGACCATGACAGGTTACTGAGGTGGTGGATGGTTCAGAGCCCTCTTTTCCTACAGCACTGGGAACCTTCCAGTTGCCTGTGAAGACAATGAGACCGTGACAGGTTATGGAGATGGTCAGTGGTGCAGAGCTCCCTTTGTCCGGTGCTGTGGGAGCTATCCAGCTGCCAGAGAGACCATGAGAGGTTACAGAGAGGTTGAGTGATGCAGAGCTATCTTTGTCAGCAGCTGTAGGGACCTTCCAGTTCTGGAGACCATGACTGGTTACACAGATGGTTGGTTGTGCAGAAATCCCTTTGTCCATGGCTGTATGGACCTTCCAGTTCTCTGTGAAGATCACGAGACCATGACAGGTTACAGAGATGGTGGGTGGTTCAGAGCTACAGGAACCTGTTGCCAGAGAGACTTCAACAGGTTACAGAGATGGTGAGTGGTGCGAGTCTCTCTTTGTCCACAGCTCTGAGAGATCTTCCAGTTTCCTGTGAGACTATCAGATAATGACAGGTTATAAGGGAGGAAGGTTGTGCAGAGCTCCCTTGTCCACACTCCGGGGACAATCCAGCTGCCTATAGGACTATGACATGGTACGGACTGGGGCTTTGTGTTTTCTTAGATCTAGGTCAATATCCTTGTACAAAGCTACAACAGTCTCTGTCTGACTGGCAGAGGGGGAGGTCAGGAGCATGTCATGATCTGGCTGCATTCCTGTCCATAGCTGAGTCTGTCAAAAACAGGAGAATCAGCAACCAGAGCTGATACTCTCTGTCGCCACAAGCAAACCTTTCCTCCCTGCTCAGGATTCTTTCAGCCTCAGGCCAAGGACGTCCATCCCACATCTCCCAGACAGGCAGGAGATACCCATCCTGAACCAATCACCGACCCCCCTGTGACATAGGGCACCTCAAGTGTTCTGCGAGCTGTGACATGGACATAGATTCACTAAGGTTTGTGCCAGGAGCTCATGTGGGGGCCATCTCTCCCTTGGCCACCAAGGGAAAAAGGTTGGGAGCTCCCTTTGCCCATGGAACTTTCAGCTCCCTGCAAGATCATTACGGGGTACAGGCTGGGGCTGTCTTACCTGTCCTGTAGAGCAACGTCCTCTCTTTGAATGAATTTTGGAGGAGGTAGTGAACAGAGCATGTTGTGAACTGGTTATGTCCCTGTGAAGGCATCCAGCTATAATACACAGAAAAAGGAAAAAAAGAGGAGCAGCCTGCCTCCCTGCCTTCATTCACATGCATACTCTCCTGCCAGCCTTGGCTGATGTAGCCCTTTTTCTACCCATCCTGGGCTGGCTGTGTTACCAATCCTCACTGTGACGTGGCCACCACCAACATTCTGCCCATTGTGGTATGTCCAGACCTAGTGCCAGGAGCTGATGGCAGCCATCTGTGACATGGAAACAACCCTCTGAACATCAGGAAACACTATTTTACTGTGAGCATGACCGAGCACTGGTACAGGTTGCCCAGAGAGGTTGTGGAGTCTCCATGCTTGGAGATATTCAAAAGCCATCTAGATGTGGTCCTGGGCAACCAGCTTTAAGTGGTCCTGCTTGAGCAGGGGGGTTGGACTAGATGACTGCCAGAGGTCCCTCCCAGCCTCAACCATTGTGTGATGGTTTGAAAACCCAGAAAATGGTTAACTAATGATTTCCCTCCACACTGCTACTCTCTTGACCTTGGTCTTTTAAAAAAAAAAAAAAAAAAACATTTTAATGACTTAACACAAGAATTCTGTTGCAGAATCAGAGACATGCTGTCTGGATGCTCAAAATGCTTGAAGTGGAAGAGGTGTCTCTTTTTTCTGTTGTTTTGGGTTTTTTTCTTTTCATTTTTTTCCCCTGCCTATAATGAATTTGTCTCACCCACTGCCTGCCCTTTCAATCTGAGTACATAAGAAGTTCTGCAGACACCAATATTTATTATAAAGGATTTTGATTCATCTTCTAAGGAGAGTCCATACTATGCAGTGAATTTGATTTTGTAGAGATATAACACAGGAGCACTTCACCTAAAGGTTGCATGAGGAAAATGCGCATTAAAGCTTGCTTTCTTTAACAACTTATTCAGACGACATTGTTTGAGTGCAGTGCTTAAGCATTATGCAGATTCCCAGCTTTAAGGAAAACTAACTGAAGGAAAAACAAAATGCATCTTATCATGTGACATCATACTGATACACAGATGGATCCTGAGCATGGATTGATGATTTTGCATTCACTGCAACAAGGCTTCTGTCACCTGAACTGAAAGAGTACTGATTAGTAGTACAGGTAATCATTCTCTGGTACATCAGTATTAGCAAAAATTGCATAACTATATTGGACTGCAAAAGTTACTGCTAGCCAGAGAGCAATGGGGACGATGATCAGGGAAACCACTGTTGCTGTTGAGAACTCCTCACTCAAAATGTACTCTTGTGAGAAAAGTACTCTTTGCTGCACCATCCTTTCTACCTCTCCTAGCAAAGCTTTTTTCCTTGTCCTGTGCCTCTCCTTATCTCTCTCCATCAATCATGATTTCCAAACTGACAGTGTAAATCTCTGTGTGTGACCTCTTTTTCGGCTCTCCCCCCTCCCAAACACAATGTTCTTTCAAAGCAAATGTCTCTAGCTTCTTTCTTGAGTTGTGCTCTATCTTGACTTTACTGTGCACTGACTGTTCATTTTCCCTAGCTTTCCATTCAGCTATTCCTTTTCTGGTGTCAGTCTCCTTTAATTGTGTGGGTAACTCCAGTAACTTCCCGTACAGTTGTCTTTCCTTACCCTGATTTCAGTGCCCTCTATTTCCGCATCTCCCATCCCACTTCTCAGTTGGATTTTTTATTTCTTCCCTCTCAATCTCATTCTTAAGTTGTTAGTACCAACTGACCCTCCTGTGATACAGTATCAGTCTTCTTTGAATTTTGAGGTTTTTTTTTCCTTAATTCAGCTGGGTACTAAAATAGGAATCTTTGTGAATACAAAGAAAGGGTGACTCTTGGTCTGACTTTTTTTTTTCTTTTTTTTAATTCTTTTTTTTTTTTAAAGAGGCAGAATTAAGAAACTTTTCAAGGTAACCCAAGGTTTGCCACTCTAAAACTGTAATAAATAATTTAAATCTAGGGATTCATGAATGTGCAATTTGGTCAATTGCACAAACCTCAGGTCAGAGGTTTGAGAATCCTTAGTGTGAATAAAAAGTTTGGTGACTTTTTTTCATGTGAAATTACAGCAACTTTGCATTGATTATGTGTGAAACTGGATTCCCCTAGACCCTACCAAGATTTATCACACAGCTAGGTTTGGCCAGATTATTTAAAAGGAACATGCCCTGATTCACAGTGCCCTAATTCAAAGTACAAAATACCTCAATGATTTTCAAATAAATTTGATCGGATTTGTTTTACATGGGCTAACGTCTTCCAGCTTCATTCATAGGAGATGGGCAGAAGTAACTGAAAAGTGGGATTTTAGAAAGATGAGTGTTGTCCAGCCTTGATTCTAGGCAACTCTAGCAAACTCTCTTATGATAATATGAAGGACACAAGGAATATATCTATGTAGCCATTCACTAACAGGTCCACACTAGCTTTGACAATGGTCCCAGATTGGCCAGAAGTGAGACCACTCCAATCTGAAATACGTATAGTGGCTTGAACGTGACACTAACCTTCTTGTTCACCCAACCTAGCCCATTGATAAGGCTTTTTAACACATTATCAGATGGCTATCCTACATTGCAGGAGTGTTACATTCCTGGCCAGCTTGGAGCATGGGCAAAGGAAGCTGGGGTCTTTTAATGTGGGCTGGTTCAACTTCACAAGGACTGTGGCAATGATACAATAAAAAGCACAACTTGTTCTGAAGAACCAGGGCTCTTGTTAGATGAGGATCAAAGGGCAAGAACCTACTAACACATGTGCTCTTAACTCAAATGCTGTTTTACAGTCTTACAAAATGGAGGTTTTATGTCAAATGCCAAAGTTTACCCAGGTGCTCTCAAAGCAAATGAAAAAGTAGGCCGTTTTGGGAAGCTTAAACTGAAACATTTTCCATACTTCAAGCTGCTTAATCATGCACTCACCAGTAAGCATGTGCCCTCACTGAAATGTTGTATTTGCTGAGTGACTTCCTTTTTTTGAAAATCTAAGATACAAATATGCATCTAGGGAAGAATGCCTTGGAATGAAAATCAGGGAAGCTAAATGTGAATTTTATTGTTTCCATAGATCTTTATGTTGACTCATGCAATGTAAAGTGTCTTTTGCATTCCTAATATGCTTGCCAACTCTTTGCCTCTATCTTGCAAATAACTTTAGTGGTAAAAAAGTGGCTTTCCTATCAAGAATATATTCAATAACTGTTATACAATATGCCAGCTATCATTTGCCATAACAGTGCAGGATTTTTGTCCATGATCTTGTAAGAAGCAGGTACAACTCTGTGTCCCTGAGAATACATTTGTTGGTGCCCTCTTATTACTCTACTTACTTTTTAGAACCGAACAGTAGAATTGATTTCTTCTTTGAGAAATCTCTCTTGGTATTTTTGAGAGCTATTTTTAGGTGCTGTAGTGCTGCATATGGAAGTACCTGCTTAGACCTACTGGGGGACTCTGTGTACCTTTCTTATTTGCCTTGTGTTGACACATGATTGATATCCTCACTTATCAACACACACACCACTGATACCTTGGAACTTTTTATTTTTCTCAGCCTGAAGATCAAAGAGAATTATTGCCTCAAACTGAACCATGTCAATATATATCAATTAACTGCTAATTTTTAGCTAATTAGCTAACATTATTTCTTCTTTATAGAGTTTTTATATATATATACACAAACACACACACGCACACTGATATCTTTAGGATTTTTGTTACTGTAGTGGTAAGGGATAAATAAGATCTTCAAAGAAAAAGGTGTGGACAGGGAAAGTAAATTGAGAAAGGATTTGGTATTTATTATTTAAATTCTGGCATGGATTACTTTTTCTGTGTGACATACAGTCTCTTTAAATGTATAAATAGAGTAAAATCTTTTATATGCCAAAGAAAGAAATTAAACACTAGCTAAAGCAAGAAAAATAATGAATGTTGAGTGGAAAACAGTTTAAGTAATGTTGATTTTTAAAATATGTATTATAAAAGTAATTTCTCTTATGTGCAGTTTGCTTTTAATTTAAATTCTTTCTCTTGCCTCTCAATGATGTTACCATTTTTGGACTCTATATGTTATTTGTTTTGCCAGTAAAGTGTGAAAAGTTGCTTTGGAAGAACTAGTTGTGGTACATTAGGAGGACACAGTACAAGTTAAAAAGTTTTGAGGAAAGAACATGACCAAGGAAAGTATTTTTGAACTTTATTATATTTATTTATATTCTTCACTCCCTTTTCCTGCTGCAGAGGAGTGATCAGCATAAGAAAAACTCATGACAAAGAAATAGGGAGCACTGGAAGGAAAAGAAGGCTGACAGAAAGAGAAAAGGAGGAATCAAAGAGTATGATGCTTTCCTGAGAAACCATTATTTCTCAAAGATAGACTATACCTTTTATGATCATCTAAGGTGACAAGGGGTGCAGGTTTCAGGTGGGATCACTAGGATGTTAATGATTCCTGGAAACCCCTTGAATCCAGGAATTTTTCCAAGTTAACACTGGGGGAACAAGAAGCAGAATAGCTTTTCAGTGATGATTTATTTTATGGCTTAAACTCTACAAATGTCTCTCATAAGAAACACACTGGTATTTTATTTGATTTAAAAGAGAGATATTGGCACTGATGGTGAGCATACAGAGCATCTGAACAAATTAGTAAAGAGGTTACTGCATCCATATGTGTGCTGCTTCAGGGATTAGTTGAATCTATTCAGTGAGGCAAATGCCTAGATTTAAATATTCCCCAGATTTGAGCAAATTTGTAGGGAGCTGTCTGTGTTCAGAAAGGTCATTTACCAAAGGAATCAAAAACTGTAATAACCCAGTACTTTTTAAATCGGAGTCTGAATGCTTGTTTCAGCAATGTGACTCATCTGCTAACAGTGCCTATTGAGGCAAACTGAGATGCCATTTTCAGAACTAGTAACTCAATAAGTAATTTCTGAATATCTGTAACTATCAAAAACTTGCAAATTTTGAATTATTATCTGTAATGACTTTTGTATCTTTTCACAAGTTTAGTATATATTAATGTTCTTTTCCATGAATAACAAACAAACAAACAAACAAACAAATGAGAATATTTTGGTTTTAATTGTCCTTTGTCGGAAAGGTTGATGTTCAAGAAAAATCTCGGAAGAGCATAGAAGTGTTTCATAGATGTTTTGAGTTATAAAGTCCTCTGGTGGGGGATTTTATGCAATAGTTAAGAGATATCTAGGAAGAAACAGCTGAGGGTATGTCAGCATATTCCTTTGTAAAATAAAGCTGATGAATGAATGTCAAGACTAATTGACTAATATTTTCAAAGGGCTGTCCCAGGCTAAAACCTACCAGGTGCCTATGGACCTCAGCCCAGATGAATTTGAGATTCTGGGCATGCTGGTGGTTTGCCCTAAAGGAATAGTATTGCTAATGCTAGTCACTGAAAGAAAAACAATAAAACCTGTGGTTCTGTGTTATCTATTTCATAATCTCTCATTTAATTCTTGGAAATTCATGGAAATTTCACTTTTTCCCTTGACTTCCTTCTTTCTTCTTATTTTTAAACTTTGCTTTTGTCTTTTCTGTTTCTACATGATTTTTTTTCTGATATTTCAAATTTTTAAAAACTCAAACCAAACATTTTTCTACTGAAATTTTCAGATTTTGTCTTATGACCCTTTCAAGAAATAAATGAAAATCCCTTCATTTGTATGAGTCCCCTCAGGAATTAGACTGGGTGTTGACTTTAAAGTTTTTATAGGTACAAAAAATTTCACTCATTTTCAATGATGTTAGAGAACTGGATGCCACTGAAAAAAAACCTAGAAGTTGAAAGTGTTAGTGTGAAATGGGTCAGCTCGATGAACATAAAAACAGATTCTGAATTTTAAAACTTGAAAGTAGGATTATAGGATGTAAATCAGTGCTAATGGCAATCACCTGAATAACATAATCTGAAGGTCTTTTAGGAATTAGCCAAGCATAACAAAAGGTGATGCATTCATGGTAATTTTAAGTAGTTGTGTCTGAAAGTCTGTGATTAGTTTGCCTCATTTTATTAATTTCTAACTCAGAAATGGAATAGATAACATTTTTGTATGCTCATATGATTTTAATCGGCATAGTCTACAAACATTTAATTAAAAAAAAAAAAAAATTATAAATTTTCCAAATCCTCAGTACTAGGAATAGGACATAGTGTTCTTCAAATACACATGAATGTCAACAATAGAGCTCTCACACCAAGGACACTCTCAGTTGATATAGTACTTAGACTCCACTAGAAAGTAGTTAGAAGACCAGCCATTATTGTATGACTTCACATTGCAGATATAGTGAACTATTGCAGACATGCACATTAGAACTCCAGTTGTCACTAACTTGTGACTGATGGTATAAGATGGCTAAATGATTAACTTGATGTTTGCATGCATTGAAAACAGATGACTATGAAATCTGACAGTACATTGAAGGCAACACACATAAAATAAACTAATGTGGCATTTAAATTGGTAAAAACTGTCACCGTTACAAGGGAATGCTTTTCCATGTCTTCTACATCCTGCCATAACTAAAAGTTTCAAGGTCTTATTTTTCACTGTGTGATCAAAAATCCAAACTTAGTGATTGACTTAGAGTAGCATAAAGATTTCAGGGCCTCAGTGCTCTCCACTGTGGCTAAACAGGAGGAGGAGGGTTTTAGTTAAGAGAACTTCCTTTTGCCCACCAATGCTGCAGCAATCCTTTGAAAGTAACCATAACTCCACGTGAACTCAATCTCAAGCTATGAAGCTGACATTAAGAAAAGTTAAAACTCTTTGGCAAGGACTGTGTGCTTTACATGATGCATTTTCTGCTGATGTCATGCACAGAAAGAAGAAATCACCACAAAGAACTTCAACTTCAGTGTGTGGTGACCATGTCGTGGTCCTGCTATGTACATGTTAAATAAAGCTGAAATTACATCCCTGATTTAGGTGGAAGAGCCAGGAAGTAGAACCAGAGTGTTTCTATGGGAGGTGAACAGTCCTTTCCCAACGTATTGTTGGGAAATATGCTTGGACAATACCACCAAACACTGGAAATACACAGCTGGTGGTCAGGACAGCACAAATGTCATCAAATAGGAAAGTTTTTGGGGTTGGTTTTTTTCTGTGGTTTTGGTTTTGTTTTTTGTTTTTTTTTTTTTTTTCTTTATATTTCCCAACATGGAATTGAGATAATGCACTTCTGACAAAGTGGCAATGCTGTATTTTAACATTCATTAAAAAAAAAAAAATGTGGTTAATGATCATAGTTATATTTGTAAATTCTTCAATATCACTTATAAAAAATCACAGCATCTGAAGAAATATGTATTTTACGTAATTTACTTTTTTAAAAAATTATAGTCTTTTCTTTCTGGACCATCACATTGATTATACTATCTCGTAGGGAGATTGCACCTTCCCTCTGTGTTTACATATCAAAGGACCAGATTTTCACATACTTTGGGAGAACTAGTTAAAACATTGATTCTTCTTAATGGTAATCAAGTTTTAAAATACTAAGGGCTAGCCTGGCTCTGATGATGTACGAAGATGGAAATTATCAGACACCTTCAGCAATTGTTATGCCATGGCAATACTAAACTTTCTAGAAGAGGGAAGTGCCCTTTTTAAAGATTTGGGGTTGACAGGCTGCACATTGTATTGTGAAGCAATATTTTGATTCTGACAGTATGGACACATTTTTCTTTGTCCTGGAGTACAGGTATGAGAGGTATTCAGGTTTTTTTGTGGTTAGGTAAGTTAATAAATTTGCAGTGCAAAATCTCTGCCCAAACCTTTTCTTTATTTCAGTTGTCTGAAGACAATGGTGTAATACGGGTGTAAAGAGAAAAGCAAGAAGGTATTAAAATGTGTATCTTTTTTTTTGTTAACCTTGTGTTGTCACAATTTGACTACTTCCTAAGCGGACATTTACCAAGAGAATAAAATATTTCAAGATTTGATCTCTGAAATTAATTCTGAAAATTTCTGCTAGAAATTTAAAGGTTGATAACTAATAGTTATTGACCAAAGAGTTATACTTTAACTAAGTGGAATAGATTGCACTTACAGTGATTATAACAGCACTATGAAACTTTAGTGGAAAACTGAAGGCTGTTTGTTGGGGATTTGTTTAATTTGTTTTGGTTTGGCTTGGTTGTGTTTGTTGGTGTGTGGGTTTTTTTAGAGACCTTTCTTATTCCATTAACTGGGTTTTGTTTGGTTGATTTTTTAAAATAAAGTTCTTCAAGTTAGGACATGCTTGCATTTTGTTTGAGGTTTTCTCATGGAAAGAACATAACAAATTCTCATGAATTTGAAATCTATGCAACTTAGTAGAAAATAATGGCACTCACTGGGACTTGAAATCCATGCAATTTAGTAAAGAAGTAGTGGCAGTCTCTGAGAGAAAAAGAAACGGTAAGATTTAGTACAGAGATCTCCTGAAGTATTTAACCTAACAATATTTTCGTATAATGTAACTGTCCCCATGTTTGAAACAATGTCTCGATTAATTGCAAAAGAATTATAGTAAAGATGAATTTTATTGTTTATGGGAGTGGATTCAATAACCTTTACACTTACATATTATATGTTCTGCCAGCTTGATGATTTTTTTCTCATTTATAAATCTAAGAAATCTTTTTAGTTCAGCTTTGCTCCATGCCCAATGAAAGCTTCAGGATTACCAATATGTTTAATGAAACTATTGACAATTTACAAAAAGTATTAGAGGCTTTTGCTGCTGTTATTTCACTCTTTAATCTTGTTTAGCCACGGAAAACCCTTAGAACAGAAAGGGCCTTTTTCCAGTAGTAGCCTGTTTTTTTCCCTTATGTTTTTTTGCCAAATAGAATTCTCAATCATTATCTCAAATCACTCAAAAAATCACTTGCAGTCACACTGTTCCTGGGGGGAGGGGGAGGGGTTGGTTGTTGTTTTTTTACTTATTTTCTTTTAGTTTCTGAGAATACTGGCAAGAGTTTTGATTACAGTAATGAGTGGTTCCAGACTACCTACTGCTCGCTTTTGGTCTCAAGGGATCATTCAAAGTTTTGAAAGTTACTTTTTTGTTTTAATCTCTACAGGTTTCATCATTAACCATCCTTTCAAGTCTCTCAGTACACACTATGATCTGGATTTTCAAAGAAGCCTGAACGTCTCTAAAGATTCAGCAGCTAGTTCCTTTTAACTTCCTTTGAAAGACTCTATATGAATCTGGTTTTATTTCGTCAGTTACTTGGTTACTTTGAGGGACTTTTAACTTTCAATCTTTCATTAACTATCCAACTATCCATACAGAGCTGCCTTTTCATGCAACTTGCCCAGAGACACATTCATTTAATTCCTCCATTACTTTGGTGTTTCTTACCTCACTCCTCAGATAAACTCCATCTGTGCTTTTTTTCTTTTTTTCCCCCATCCTCATTTTTTCCCTCCCTTTATGATGTCATTATCAGTTTTTCATAAAGTTTGTTTGATATTATTTACAAGAATTATACAATTACAGATGTTTATGAAAATGAAATTTCTATAGCTAGTGATGGCATTTAGAATTAGGCAATGAAATGCCTTCAGTTTTTATTCTGCCAAAATATATTTAAGGTTGGGTTTTTTTTAAGGTAGTCATACTTTTACTTGAATCCACATTAGCAGTACAGCCCCAGTCCTCAGTCTCTTCCAGGATATGTACAGCACCACTGCCAAGTATGATTGAAAAGATCACTGTGGGCTTCCTGGGCTCCTTGTATCTGTTATCACATGGGGTAAGAGTTAGCAATGGTTTGTGTCTGCCAACAAGCTCAGATGACCAGCTCAACATGTGGGGCTGCCTCATTCCTGATCTTGCTAAATACCGTGTCTTTCTCGGCACTGCGATGTGAGACCTAAGGCAATGTAAGAATGATGAAAAAGTGGCTCAAGTTCTCACATGGAAGCCCTCCTTGGTCTGGCTTTGCTAGCCATAGGGTCTTTTCTATCATCACGTTGATGAAAATGGCTTAATTTAGTCATATTTTATTTTGCTAAGAAATGCTTGGACTAGTATATAAGTTTTTTGTTTTGTTTTGGTTTGGTTTTTGCCATCTGACTAATTTTTTAAAGCCATTAAAAATTGTAATGCAAGTGAAGAGTTGAAAACAACCGGAAAAATGGTCTTTACATTCTTAACTAATTCCCAATCTATTTAAGCCTTGCGTTCTGGCTAGGTATAACCTTATATTCTGCTCAGATGGTGTATGGGTGATGAGAAATGGAGCAGGAGGTATTTATTCAGATGTCAGCAATTTCTTAGAGGTTTATTTGTTTATTCTCCACCACTGTGGAGAGCTGGTGTTGCTGCAAGGAGGCAACGGTAGGAGTCGCAGAGGTAGAGCTCTGCAGAGAGAGCAGGAGTGATGCTGAGAGACGGCATCAGCAGCCGCTGGTGTCCTTGGGAAGCTGCCGCAGCTTGGCAGCTCCTTCCTTTGGCAGTCTGGAGGAGCACTTAGCCAGAGTCCCTGTGGGCTGCAGGATGGATAGGTAGAGTGGGCACATGGGGAGATAATCACAAGGGTGAGAAAAGAGCTGTCAGGAAAAGAGTTCAAGATGAATAGATACAGGCAGTTTGGTCTGCCTGCAATAGTTGCTGGTCTGGTTTATGTATCTTCCTTCAGGGAAAGATGCCTTCTTTAGAATTTTGACACCAGAAAACCAGATATACTAGTTCCAGGTACAGGTTTCTGACTCTCACTCTTAAAATACACTCTAAACCAAATTCTAGTTGTATGTATGCTTTTATTTACCCATGAATCTTTCTTTGGACTTCAGTGCCACCAACAGAGAGTTTACTTTTCCCCTCATCTGTGTTGATGGACTTCAGATATTTCCTCTGCTATATTAAATCCTACACTTATCCTAGATAGTTTTGATTTTCTTGCTGCCTTCAGGCTTCTATCAGACAACACAGCAAATAATGATAAATAAATATGACTGATTGATACTGAACATAACATAAAATATCACCTTTGTACTCTGGCATGGAAACTGAGTACTGCAAACACTACAAATAGATGTTCAGCAAAGGCAGTCTTTGGAACGGGATACTAGCTTTGTCATAAATTTCTTAAATGCAATACCACTAAAACAAAGTAACTATCATCTTCAGCAATCTTCAGGGTTCTGATTTTGTGTATTTTAGACTTATGGGTCTGATTAAAAAATCAAATTATCTTCTGGTATATGTATTTAATAAATAGCAAATGTTTGTTCCTGCTAGCAAAATTGCTAGCAAATGACTATAATAGGTATGTATTTTGTTTATTAATATTTTCTTTCTTGTCTGCACAGACAACTTGTAACCCATGAAGTACTTAGAAGTTTTGCGTTGGATATTTGTGCCTTACTTGGTATGCAAATTGTAGGCATTATTTCTATATTTGTGCTGATGATTTAAACATTTAAAAGAAGATAAAGCAATTGTGATGATTTTTATCAGTGGCAAAAGACAAAATTGGTGCCGGATACCTAATTCTCTTTAAATTTTTCAGAAAACTGGATGCAGTGGGCACACCTCCGTAGGGCCACAGCTTCCTTAATGATGATCTCTGTGTGCACACACACAATCAGAGCTCCCAAAGGGATGCACAGTCAAACATCTGTCAAATCAACCAGAGCATCGGATGTGGAGTTCATGAAGGCGTAATGTTAGGGATGAGAGAGCAAATGGTATCTGATCTGACATGAAGTTAGAGTAGCAAAGGCAATATCTAATCCAGCATCGAGCATGTCAGAAAAAAATTTAAAATTTCAATCATTTTTAACATTTTAAGCAGCTGGGAGGGACTGATGCAAACCTAGTGCTTTGTGTCTAGTACTAGGAGACTTAAGGCTGTATTTGCTATATTATTGAACCATACTTCTAGTCAAATTCAAGGACAGTATAAACATAAGAAGACACTACTTATCCCGAAGAATTTAAACCCTAAAGAACAGAGCAAACAAGTATGCACAGCAGGACACAAAGGAAACAACTTTCATGACAGGGATGAGCTATCAAAGAGCCACATGATGATGTAGGTTGGAGAGTTGATAAATACACAACCTGATGCTCCCAATTTCATTCCTGTGTGGATTAGTTGCAAGGCAAGCGATTGAGTAGCTACATGCATATCAGTGGAATGGGAAATCCCAGCCCCTAGAAGTATTTCCTGAACCTACATCTCAGTAAGATTTGGATGTGCCTAATCTGCTTCAGCAGTTTATCTAAATTAGGAAGTTGGACCCCAGGGTCCACTGTATGAACCCCCAACAAGCTGGTTAGATACAGGCATTGTGTGATTTTGAAAACTGAAGCGGAGTGTCCTCTGAAAGGTTACCACTCATCATCACTCACTGACAAAATGTCAGTGTCTGGAACATCTGATATGATTAGGGTTTGAGGACCAAGGATAATTTCTGATACACCTCATAATGCACACAGAACCATCTTTGAAATCGCGAAAAAGAGTTTTCCTTATATATATTGGAAATTAGCTGTAATAGTGTGACATAAAAAGGTCTTTATTGTATCTGCCTGATTTTTTTTCTTATTCCTTCTCAAGAAAAATCTTGTGCATTCCATTTTCTACCAATAGCTGAGGTTTGGTGACTCATTAATTCCTTTCTGAAACTTTCCACATGATCTGCTACTGTTAAGAATATGGGCCTTGTAATTCTGACTACCTATAACAAAGAATTTTGTTGTTTGTCTCCTTTCAAAAATGTAATGCCTAGTTAAAATTCAGCATCCTCCTCACCAGGTCTCATTAACAGTTCAAATTTAAGCTACCCTCCTCCAAACTGGCAGTCAACCTATCTTTTGTTTGTTTGTTTGTTTGGGATTGGTTTGGGTTTTTTTCCTTCTTCCATGATCTTCAGGCTTATATCAAGAAAGTCATCTGATAGTTGATCATCAGAACTGACATAGGAAAAATCTGCAAAAAAGATACAGTATCTAGTATGGGGATATATCATATGGCTTTTTTTTTTTTTCCCCCTAAATCCATGTACTTTTGTTTTTCTTAATTGACATTACATAACAGTTACGAATATTTTTCAGAACTCCTTTTATAATACACTCATTATAATAAGTGAACACTTTTATAGAGGAAGAATTCATCTGATAAGTATGTCAAGTACTACAGAATGTGTTATTTAAGCTAGACTACTAGATAGACAGTGTAGCAGCTGAATCAGGAATTTTAGTCTCTTCCAAACCTTCATCCAGAAAAGCATTCCTATTACAGAAATCCTTATGCACATGGTAAAATTATATGATGTACCAAGGATGAAAATGAGACAGTGTACTGGTTTTGGTTGGGATAGAAATTTGGAGGGGACACAGCTGGGACAGCTGACCCCAGCTGACCAAAGGGATATTCCATATCATTATGACTTCATGCTCAGCAATAAAAGCTGGGGGGAAGAAGGAATATTGGCATTTGTCTTCCCAAATAACTGTTACGTGTGATGGAGCCCTGCTGTCCTAGAGATGGCTGAACACCTGCCTGCCCATGGGAAGTGGTGCATGAATTGCTTGTTTTGCTTTGCTTGCGTGCACAGCTTTTGCTTCGCATATTGAACAGTCTTTATCTCAGCCGGTGAATTTTCTCACTTTTATCCTTTTGATTCTGTCCCCCATCCCACAGCAAGTGGCTGCGCAGGCCTACCGGGGTTAACTCACAACAGACAGGAAATGGTGGTGTCTTTTGTTGGACCAGCTGAAATACCTGGAAGAATCATATAGTCTACAGGACTTAGAACCTATACTTGCATCTAAAATATTTTTTTTCTCTTCTTTGGGTTGTCTCAACTCTGTTGTTACTTCAGGCAACATCAGAAGCAGTTAAAATGCTCCTACGGGCTCTATTAGTCTCCCAATCCACAGCAAATGGTACCTAAAGGACTTCCTGCAGTTGAGATTATGCCTTTGATTACTATACTTTTCTAATAGATTTTTCTTCTATAAGCTTCTTTCATAGCTTTTTAAACTTCTGTAAAGCTTTATGATCTACATCCCCTCATATCAGAGTTCCACAGACTAGCTATGAGCTATGAAGCATTTCTGTTTTGTTTGGTGGGTCATTTTTAGTTAGATTACTTTGACATCCTTAGTCTTTATTGGAGTAGTCCTCCCTTTTTTATCTTCTGAATGTCACATATGACTTTACAGACGATTTTTTACCCCTTATTAGTTGTTTCTTATCCCAAGATGAATAACTCTTGGGACTTTCCTTGATTATTCTCTCTAGTTTTTCCCCTGGTTCCTGTTTGAGATGGGGGTGAATAGTAGGAACTGCAGAGAACACCCAGGATAACTTTATATAATATCGTAGCATTTGCTGTATTCTTTTCCTTTTCCTTTTTTTAGGCTCTTATTTTCTTTTTTTACTGCTCCTGAGTATTGAGCTGACATTTTCATTGAACTATTTATTACAGGACAATTCTAAAGATGTCATTCCTGCGTGGCAGAAGTAATCTCAGAGCTCATCACCTTGTATGTAAAATTAGGATTGCTTTTCCTCATGTGCATCACTGTGCATTTACCTACACTGATTTCATCTGCCATTTCATTATCACTTTATTTCTTCTGCAGTTCAGTTGCCCTTGTTTTTATTACCTTGAATAACTATCACCAGCAAATTTTGTCTCCTCGTAGCTTTCTCCTCCCTTATTCGAGATGATTTATGAAAGTGTTGAACACTCCTGAAACAGCAAAGATCCTGCATGACTCCACTTTATTTATTAGCTAAATTAATTTAAAGTTCAACCATGGAAACTATATTAGACTATTTATGTATTTTCTTGTTGAATTTGCCCCCCTTCAACCATATAGGTACTGAATTTTATTTAGGTGGACATGTATTTCTTAAATACCAACTTTTTTAACAACTTTGAGCAGATATGATCAGTCAAGGCTATAATTTGACAGACTTCCTTGAACCATGTGAGATTTTGTTTTGTTCAGCTAGACTCTTAGTATTTTTTACAGGGACAGTTGTAGTCTCATGATTTTATTGATATGATATAATATGATATGAATCAGTTATCAACAATTTAAATTTAGAAGTACATGTAAATAGATAGTGCTAACATTCATTACGTGTTCAGTTGTCATAATGTGTGGTTGTGAACAATGTTTGTGTAGTTAAGTTGATCCTAAAGTTCAATGAAACCAACAATTTGAATGATCTTGATCTCAGAAACATAATGGTACTTTATAGAAGAAAAAATGAAATATAGGAGAAAATGTCTCCTGGTCTAGAGGTGGTAATCAATTAGACGGACTTAGGAAATCTTTCCAGACTATTTAAAATTTTAGATTCAATTGCCAAATTGTTTCTCTAAAAATTGTTACATCAAGGGATGCATTTATATACACATTTTTGCTGATAAATCTTGTAGTATGTGGTAACTGTAACAACACAAAGAGAGTTTACTTACCTGTTGATTACTATATTTGACTGGGTAATTTTGAAAATTCTGTAGCTAAGACAAATGATGAAGGACAATTGGAAGGATCCTTAGAAGAATCCTTAGAAGGAAGAGTCAAAGAAAACCCCAGGAAACTTTGGGAAAGAAGTGGAAAAAGATGGGGAGTGGGGGTGGGGGGTGGGGTGTAGAAGAGCTTAACTGAAGGACTGTCCAAGGTCACAGAAGTAAGTTGGAAAGATGCAATAGCTGAGAAAGTGGGCAAAAAGAGCGTGAGGAAAAGGCCCTTCCATCACACCAAGGGGTCTGAACTCAACCCTGAGATCACTCCGGTAAAGTCACGAAGGACATTGGAGCAGCCTTTGAAACCCTGCTCAAAAATTGCATGTACGCATGTGCGAGATGTGTGTAAGGTATGTGTGTACTATGCCACGTCTGTTCTGAAATTCAGCCTGTCATTGAGGGTGAGCATGTGGCAGACAGACTGCAAAACACCATTTCCATTAAGGGGTCAGGGACTGCGAATATAAAATGAAACTGAGGGTCCAAGGGAAGAAGTGCTGCAGGATGGTGAGATGCAAGGAGTCTTAAAATACACGGGACTCTGAAAATGTGGTCAGTACCTAAATATGCAGATCTTGAAGAAATCTGTGACAAAAGATTATCTGAAAAGTCTTTGCTTAGTTTTGCTGTTTTTCCTATAGGCAAGAGTATGGAATAGGGCATATAATGACAATTTCAGCTAGTTTGGATCACAGCTCAACACCAGTGCTGTATTTCTGGATGACAGATGATTCATGTTCTATAATTTTTTAGCATTTATACATCTGGGTTTCAATGAAGCATTTGGCACTTTTGATTGCACCAGATTAGACTGTTACATTACAGTTCGACTCCAAATGTTATTTTAAATATATATATATTACATTCATTGAATCTGGCAGGTTCCCAAACCTTTACATTAACTCCCTCTTGCAAGATTTTTCTGTTTGCAAGTTGAACATGTCAGATAATATCTGGAGATGAAGATTTAAAGTGGTCATAATCTTATTTGAACAATATAAATAATCATATCAGGCGAATGCTCTAAGGATTATAGTTTCAATCACTTTTAATACTTTTCTGAAGCATGCTTTCTCACTGGGGGGAAGTGAGAATGAATTTAGTGAAGAAAAAAAAAAGAATCTGAAGATTCAAGTCTTTTTTGTTTCTATTGTCCTTGATCAAAATTAATTTTAAGGTCACTGGAGTTTACCCAAGCAATTATTTTTAAAATCAATCAAGGACATTGATGTCTGTTGTTACCACTTTTGCAAAAACAACAAAACGGACAAACAGAAATATTATATGTCAATGAAAATATTTTCCTTAAGATTGAAACATCCTACAGGAACACGCTGAACTCATCAACATCTCAGAGAGGAAATGCCACTATCTTTTTTGTTTCTATATGACATTAAATGACTACCTTTAAAACTGCATGCATATTGCTGGTGCTGATGTATGTTGCATCTTGTCCTTGCTTTATTTTTATGTTATCAAAACAAAGTAGTTTTTCAGTATCAAAATGAAATAATCTGCTGCTTCAAAGTAGAATTATTTTTGAATAATCATTATGCAATGACTTTTAAAATCATTGAACTGACATACATCTGATTTGCATTGTTTTTTACACAGTGGGTTTTTTTTTACACAGTGTTTTGTTTTTTAGGTTTCGGAGGGGTTAAGCTGTTGGAGTGTGCTTCATGGAAGATAAACTATTTTCTGCTCAGTTCTATGTGGACAAAACTGAATATTCAAAATATTTTCTAAATTCCTATAAATTTCATAGTATACTTACAATTAGAAGACTATGCAGAAAAAGGCTTATAGTCCCAGATCAGAATAACAGTCTAAAATTGCTCCCTGTTATACAAAAACTCAGAGAATTAAGTCCCCAGGACTTTCAGCAAGTATCCCAAAGATTTTTAAAAGTTTTAAAGCAAAGGTTTTTCTCTGTACTTACGTATCTGCTGGTTTTGCTTACCAAGCCAAACAACATCTGTTCGGCCGAGACATTTGTTCCATGAAGGTATCCCGTGTTGGCTTGAAGGCATAAAGATTAGAAAAATTCAGAATTCTGCTATCACTGGCACTTTGTTTTGATAACTGGCCATATTGCCTGTGAGAAATTTGTGTGTCATTTGCCATTAGAATTGGCCATCAGCTTCTAAACACTCATTCTTTTCATGTCTTTTTCTACTAGACTGAACAGCCTTTTCATACCTGATATTTTTAGTACCTGATGTCTGAGGTGTTTATGCATTGCAGTCACAGCACCTCTTAATATCCTTTTTGATAATTTAAGTGGACTGAGCTGTAGGTGTCTTCTGCAGAAATGCATTTCTCAATACCTCAAATAATATATGTGACTCTCTTCTGTTTTCTCTCCAGTTTTTCAATCTCTTTTTTTTTTTTAAATGCGTACTACAGAACTTATATTATTCTGATATGTCTCACTAATGTCACATACATCTAACCACAATTCCCTTTTTTATGCAGTCACAGATCATGTTGTCACTTTTTGCAGCAGAATTGCTTTGATAGGTTATGTCAAATTGCCTATATGCTGTACATATGCTCTTTTTAGGGTACAATTTGAATTCTGCTAATTATGGACTCTTTTCCTCAGTATGTAGATTTTCATTTTGTAAAGCTAAATTCATTTCGTTTGAATCACTTCAATCCAGATCACTATTTTCTACTATTCCAGTCATTTTGTTTTTAGGGGGTTTTATGGTGTAAATGTTTGTCTGGTGCTTGCGTAGATACATATGATCAAAATGATAAATAAGATTCTGGTACAGAAAACTGTATATTTTAAAGATCAGCTTTTTCAGAAAATAAAACTAAATCAAGTACTTTTGCAAATCCTATTCTGTTATTCTAAGGTTCAAAAAGTACCTTCCCCAACAAAGAAAAAGCAGTAAGTGAATATGAAAATAAATTTAATGTTAAACTTGTTTTTGCAACGAAGTAATTGATCATGGCTTTGAAATATTTTGTGCATTTCTGGTATTTTTTCACTAGCCTTTGGTAAACATAACAATAAAATGAGAACTGTCGCTTTTTTCCAATTTTTTCTTCCCTATATTGCTATTCATTGCATCACTAAGTGACAGTAGCAGAGGAAAAAATAAAAATGGGTGCCTAAGTAGAGTTTTCTCATATATGTGAAAAAATGACCATTTATTACAACCACTATGCTTGCAATGTTTATTTTAAACTTTAAATCTTGTATAATTTTTTTTAAGCTTCTAATTTTGGTGGAAAAAGAAATGATAGACTCTTAAAATGAGATCTAATTTCAACCAATTTGATCAAATATCATGTCTGAAGCAATGATGAGCATTAGATAAATTTGAAGGGAGTAGCTTTGGTCCGCTTACCTGACAAACCTCTATCTGTATAATGTATTGGTTCAAAAACCTGGTCTATTTTATTTGTCCTTCACTTGTCTCTGTATCCTCTCTTTTACACCGCTTCTATCAAAGTGTCTCCATGCACTTTACATAATGATTTTGCTTAGACTCAGATCTAGTCCTTTTTCACAATATATAAGCGTTAGAAAGATTTCCTAAATCAGTGCATCTGTTGTGGACTATCGTGACTTTGCCTGTATAATTTTTTGAATTCTCAATGAGATACTGTGGATGCCCTGCCTACCTGTTTCAACTTTCATCTCCCTTAAAAATATGCCCTCTTTTATCCAGTTGGTTACACTTTTTCTCAGAGTAAGAGTTATCCCAGGAGGTCTCTTGGTGTGACATTAAATGAAGATGGGCTTTTATTCACATACAACCATACAGGACAAAAAGTAGCTTATGAGGAGAGAAATTCTTAACTATTAAATTGTCTACAGGAGTCTCTGAGTACCTGAGTAAACTGATCTGGGTCTTACTTTACAAGTAATATAATACAGAAGGATTTTTACTGTAATTATTGAGCAGAGCTTCTCTTTGTTCATGATAAAGGAAGATACTTCATAAGCTTAGATAAATTTTGCCTCCCAAAATGCATGGAGACAAACCCTAAACATGAACTAAGGAAGAAAGTCATATTAGTTTGTTTCCCTAATGATCCATTTGCTCAGTTTTTATCTTTAAAATAAAGAGAAACACTGTATTAGAAAATATTGTGCAGAGTCTATGCATCCAGAATTTTTCTTCCTTGCAATGCAACGAAGTGGACAACTGGAAGCCTGTGCTCTCTGGAGGTCCCAGGGACCAGCATGGGCAACAGAGTAAAGCTGAGCAATTATAAGATTTCAGCTCACTGGAGCAGAAGACTATGCAAATAGCCTGCACAGTAAGAGACAGTGTCTGCACTTTACTCAGACTCCATTATCTAAAAGAACAAGATGAATCCAAGTAGAGGACCTGCTGGCAGGAGTCTCAGTGTCTTGATGAAGTGTTACCATACTTTGCCACACTAAGTGACAGCAGAACCCAGGCTTAATATTTCTGTGTCTTAACTGCAAGAGAATCATTATATTTACTGCTTGAAATCTGAATTTCTTTTTCTTTTCGTTAGTTGAATTGTTGACACAATATATGTAACAACACATGTTGACAAGCATATATGCTTGTGGTCTTTTAATGATCAGACTAAGTTATTTCCAGCTATTTGCTTAGCTTCTCCTGCTTTGCAGAGTGGCTGCAGTTCCCATGTCGCATTCTTGGTGATGAACCTGACAAAAGCATTTTGCAGGTAGGCAACTGACAAGTCGCCTTTCTGAGTAGTGTGTAAGGAGATGTTTTCTTTTATGTAAAGTCTTCACACAGTAACATCAGTGGGGTTTTTTTGTTCTTTGTTTTTGACTTTGTATTTTTGGAAACTTCAAAATAATTTATTTAAAATGCTAAATTTTTTTTAATGTTAGGTTGAGGTTACATGGGGGACTTCTGGGTGGTTGCTTTTTTGATGGGTCTTAGCTGACTTCATGCTGCAATAGTTGGAAGCCTGCCTAAATGAGGAAAGCATTGAAATTCCACTGAAATAGAATTGGTGAATAATGTTCTATTAAAAAAAAAAATAATAAAGATAGCTAGATGTTGTTAATCAGAATGGACAAACAGTTGTATTTTCTAATTTTTCATCCGTGCATGTTACATAACACTATGTTTGTTATAACTATTTTTATTGTCCTGAAAAGATGAAGACCTCAGTTGACAATGACAGCAGTTGATAAGTCAAAGCTTGCCAAATAAAAAGCAGACATTTTGAAATTTCTTTTAGAACATCAGGTTTATCCTTCTGCTGTGTGTTTTAAAGACATTGAAAGGGTTTCTTGAAGCACTTAATGCAAGTCCATGGTGATTCCTCTGCCTTTAAACAGCAATCTGTTCTCTTCTAGGTTCATCTTCAAATATAGAATCCCACATGTCTACCTTGTCAGAGTGATAAAATGCAAAGTATGCACAAATTGCATTAGACCTAAGCATAAAACAATTCTATTGCCTTCTATAAAACCAGCTGTTGGGTAATATTTCCTGTGGTGTGACAATCTAATGTAATTTAAGGGACACATTTCTTTTAGAATAAATATCAAGAAAGGACTTAAGAACACACCAGGAAAGAACTTTTGGTACATTTAGTAGGCATTACTAGTCATTTCTTTAAATAGATACAATGTTTCTCAAATTAAAATAGTCATTATTTTAAAGTTAGTATTGGGCTGGCATAGATTTTTTGCAGTACAACACTTAGAAATAAAACAGTTTATGAATAAATGTTTGATATTACCCTGCTTTGTATCAAAATTTCACTTCTGTGTTTTGACTTTTGAACTTCTGTGAAGTTTTTACTGAAGCCAACATGTCTTAACTAGAAATTTATATATATATATATATGCATATATACATATATATATGAATAAATAATCACCCTACCCTAGAACACAGCTTCATTCTGAGGTGTCCTTTGAAGGTCATAAGAAGCTGAGTTTATTTGATTCAGGACATTCTGCCCTCATGTGTCCAAGAAGTACACAATTATTTTCTGCACAGAATTTAACCAGTAATGATGAAATTAAAGGAATCATGTGAAGATTAGCATATCTAGAGATGCTTACTTAAAGTCCCTGTCAAATTAGTGTCTGGGTTTCTGTCTGTGATTACCCTAATTTTATTGTCTCTTTCCTTTTTCTCCCCCTACACATTTCTCACTTGGAAGCTGGAGTATGAAGTTATCGCATTTCATACAAGCAAGAAACCAAAGGATGAATGTTTATTAAAACTATTAATTAGTATAAACCCAGTACTTATTGCAACAGGTGATACTAGGAAAAATCTGCCAATACTTTTTGCAATGTTTCACTTAGAAGCAAAAAATATGCAACTGAATTGGGATCTGCAATTTGAGGATCTTTAGTTGCTTTTGCCTTCAGGCTGTGCTGGAAGCTTTAATATCTAAGGTGGCCAGTTCCAGAGGTACTCTTTTCCTTACTCATTGTAGATGCTAAGAGGTATTTCTTCATTAAAGAAAAAAAGAAAGGAAATATAAGATTATTTTTTGGTAAATAATATTCAAAATCTGTTCATCAACATTCATAACTTTTCCTAAAAACAACATGTTGCAGTATTTATGTTCATTTTTTATTTGGTTGTTTGTAAAAAATGATCCATGCTTCAAGTCAAGAAAGGAGAGTTTCCAAGACTTTTGTAGTAAAGGAACGACAGCATAACTTTGTAACAAACAAGACCCTATCTATGAAATGCCTCTCTTCTTCCCTGTTTATTTTTAAAGCTTGATTGAACAATGACTTAAAATTAATTATCAAATCATTGAACAAAAGTTACTGTTATCTCTTGAATAATTCAATTGATAATATTCAACCAGCTATAAAATTATTCAATCAGTAAAATACTTGTCAATCTGCTCAACCATAAAGTACTTTTATTCTAATCTTAAGTAATATGCAAGAATTTTTCTTCTGTTTTAAATGTATTGGTATGCAGATCAAAGGAACCTTTAATATATTTAAAAAAAAAAAAAAGAATGTATGTGCTTGCTAATTGAAGAGTTCCTTTTAACCTTAAAATGGCTCAGGGTGCTAATATTTTTCTGTTCAAATGTAATCAGTTTGAATGAAAATAATATATTCTGTTAATGTAGAACTCTAAGTAAAATACACTAACCTGCAGAAATGCATTTAGTTGGTACAAACTATCCCGTAAACTTTCATCCAAATTTTTGAATAGTAGTAGCTCTTCAGAGTTCATTGTAAGTTGAAAAGTATTATAAATATTGTTTGGATAAGGACTGTAAAATACTCATTGTAATACATAGAAATTGTGTGATGGCTTTAAAGATAACAATCAAAGAAGAATGGTGGATTCTTGTTCTCGCTCATGGACCTAGCATTTGAGATTTCCTGTTCAGGGAATTTTGGCACAAGTGTGAAAAGTCCTGTATATTTTGGGTCAGATTTCTTTCATATATCAATGTTACTGGATATTCATGGGAGCCAACTGAATCCTCATGCTCTATGTGTTTATATAGTAGGTGAAAAAAAATCTTGCCATTGCTACATTAAGATCTGTATCAAGATCTAGGTTTTCTTTAGTCAGTTGTCTGTGATTGGTACTTGATCCAGACTTAACTAACTATCCCACTTGCCAGTAACAGGTTCCTGTGCATCTCTTGCTAGCACTTATTTTTGTAAGCCTAATGCCTATGCCTGCATATCTATATATAAAGACAAGGGCATTTGATTTGATCATAACATTAAGCCTCAGTTTCCTTTGGGAAGCACTGTAAATATATATACTACCTTTTCTGACTTCAAGAAATATGTTGTTTCACTTGTGCACAATGTAGCCTTAAAAACTGGGTTTTGTAGAGAGTGCAGGATAGAAATTATTCATGTTTCTATGAAAATAGACTCTTCTGACTAATAAGGCCAGGAGGAACTGTAAACTGCTTCATCCTTTCTCTACATGCTTCATTGCTTTTCTTATAAAGTGAGAATAATGATTTCCTACCTTTCCTCTTCATAAGAATTTCACAGAACTGAGTACTTGTAATATTGGACTATACCAAACACTATGGTGACAAGGTCCATGTACTGGACCTTTCTCTCAACTCAAGATTACCGATACTGGAGTCATAGTCCATGTTTACTTTGCATGAAGGTACATGCTGCAGTAAAATTTAAAATCCAAGTCTGTTAACCACCCACTCGAGGGAAGCATACTAACGATCCCTCTCAGCCTAATTTATTCTAAGAAGTGAGACACTAGGGTGGGGGAGCTGGGCTGGATTCAGCACCCAAACCCAGTTCCTGCAGGTCGGGCATAGCCAAGGAGTCCTAGAACGAATAGGACTAGCTCATACCTAGCCCTGCAACAGAAGCACAGGGACAGGAAAGGCATACTTATTATAGTTCCAGATAAACTTTAACTTATCCAGTTCAATGTCAGTGATGATCTCTTCAGTAGTCTTCTCCCTAGTTATTCTGTAGTCCAACCAAATGGGTTTATAAACAGAAAATAGCGATTTGTGGGACTGACGCACATTTGTCTGCTAGTCACCAGCTCTGCTCATGTACATTTCAAAAGCCTTGTCTGACCAGTGCTGACATATGGAGCTGCTCAGGGATGAATCACGAAGGAAACATATGGATTAAACATTTATGGCATTAAGATTCTTACTGAAGCAGAAGGTGGCCTGTGTAGGCCTATAGGGATGATTCACAGATAGTCACCCCTATGTTTTCTTGAGGGCGAAAGGAAACTTTGTTCTATTGAATGTCTTATTTGCAAGCTCAACACAGATTTTATATATGTTTAAAAATTTTCATGATAAGATTGCTTGGAGAAAGGCAGCATGACCTGGTAATTAAGGTGCAGGATTAGCTTGTTTAGCTGATGGCACTCCTTCAAACCACACTAATCAAACCTCTTGTCTTTCCAGATGCGGAGCTACCAAAGCAATTTTATGCGCAGCAAGGCTACAGATTTATGTATCTTCCCTAGGCTGTATTCTTATTACCAAAGTCATCCAGACTATGGCTGTTCAAGTTTTTCAAAAAGCCTGCTTAGTGACTGGCATTTAAAAAAAAAAAAAAAAGTTATACAAGAAATTTGACTGGAAAACAAGTTGAGGAGTCTGCCTTCCACTGAGGATATTGAAAGCTGCTAAGTCAAACCAACGAAAACTCTCGTAATTAAGGCCAGTGCTTTTTTACACAGTTAGCAATCTACAAAGCCCACTTGCTCCTGCTGTGGTGGAAGTGGCTGAAACAAGGGCAGTGATGAATACACTGTCTGTACTTGCCAGTCCTCCCATCTACTCCCTGCTTTCCTGTTGCTGTGGGGATGAAATGGCAGGCCCTGTGAGAATGGCTTTCAAGTAGCTCTGAACAGAAATTTTTATTTCTTCAGCAAACTAAGCAACTTCTGACAAGGCAGCTATTGGCATTTGGCATTTTTGTAGCAAGAATACATAAATTCAGAAGCCATTTCCTTTCACCTTTGAGGAAAATCTTAGCTGACCATGACAAACTGGTGTAACAGATGTAATATCTACAGGTATACAACACACTTGACTAATTCTTAGCTAGAAATTTCATGCAACTTCTTTTATATCGCTGTATACTCATATATGTGCACATAAGCTATATATAGTTCATACTGTATATGTATATATGCATCTAATTCGTATGTACTACTCATAATTCAGTCACGTAACATGATGCACATTCATTACATATGCTGTGAAGGTATGTGATAATCATAATCATCTTAATTTAGCTTCTATTTTTCTTTCAGGTCCTTTCTTGCTGATTTCTTTCAACAAAAATAAATTCTCTGAAAAGTTTAGGGATGAATAATGTAAGTAAATCTTCTTGTTAATTTTTTGTTAATTCATTTGTCTGAAAAAAGACAAAGATATTTTTATAATTAATTGATTTCAAAATGTTTCTGACAAGTTTTAGTGCTTTAAGTCTGGCTTCCTTTAAAACAAAACAAAACAAAACAATTTAAACACACACACATACTCCAGATTGCAACAAATTTAAAACCATATTATTTTAGCTTGTCTGTACCAAATTGTTTCTCTCAATTTTTACCATCACCTCAAAAATCCATTTTCCAGGCAACTCAGGAGGACTACAAGGATGTTGTGTGGTTACACAGCGAGAAAATTAGAAGGGCCAAAGCCCAGCTAGAACTTTATCCAGCTACTGCCATACAAGAGCATAAAAAATATTTCTATAAATATATTAACAACAAAAGAAGGGCTTAGGAGAATCTCCATCATTCTTTATTGGATGCGGTGGGAAACTTAGTGACAAAGGATGAGGAAAAGGCTGAGGTACTTAATGCCATCTTTGCCTCAGCCTTTAGCAGTAAGACCAGTTGTTCTTGGGGTACCCAGCCCCCTGAGCTGGAAGACAGGGATGGGGAGCAGAATGAAGCCCCCATAATCCAAGAGGAAATGGTTAGTGACCTGCTACACCACTTAGACACACACACAGGTCTATGGGGCTGGATGGGATCCACCCAAGGGTACTGAGGGAGCTGGCAGAAGTGCTCACCAAGCCACTTTCCATCACTTATCAGCAGTCCTGGCTAACCAGGGAGGTCCCAGTTGACTGGAGGTTAGCAAATGTGATGCCATCTACAAGAAGGGCCAGAAGGAGGATCTGGGGAACTACAGGCCTGTCAGTCTGACAGCAGATCATCTTGAGTGTCATCATGTGGCACATATAGGACAACCATGTGATCAGGCCCAGTTAGCACAGGTTTATGAAAGGTGGGTCCTGCTTGACTAACCTGAGCTTCTATGACAAGGTGATTTGCTTAGTGGATGAGGGAAAGGCTGTGGATGTTGTCTACGTGGACTTTAGTAAAGCCTTTTACTCAGTTTCCCACAGCATTCTCCTGGAGAAACTGGCTGCTCACGGCTTGGATGGACGTACTCTTTGAGGGTAGGAAGGCTCTGCAGAGGGATCTGGATGGGCTGACTAGATGGGCCAAGGCCAACTGTATGAGTTTTAACAAAGCTCAGTGCCAGGTCCTGCACTTGGGTCCCAACAATCTCAGGCAGCACTACAGGCTTGGGAAGGAGTGGCTGGAAAGCTGCTCCACAGAAAAGGACCTGCAGGTGTTGGTCGACAATTGGCTGAATATGAGACAGCAGTGTGCCCAGGTGGCCAAGAAGGCCAACAGCATCTGGCTTGTAGCAGAAAGATTGTGGCCAGCAGTACTAGGGAATTTGGCTTACATAGATGAGAAAGACCATTTGATTTAAAACCGGTTGGACTTTGTTTGCATAGGTGAATAGATACCTTCCTGTCCAAGGATACTAACATCAATGAGTTATGGCCACTCCTGGGCTGGAGGTGTTCATCTAGTAAAGGAAGCTATTCTACTTTAGGAGAGGGAATAAGAAAACAGTGGAGAGGACAGAAACATTTTTCTAGCTATAGTCCTCCAAACAAGCTCTCACTAGTTTTTTTCTGCCACGACTTCTTGGTGTCTTCCAGCTTCCAACATAGCTCTTCAGAAATGAGCCAGAATTCTCCTCTCTGCTTTTGCCTCCTTTGCTCTTCTGCAGTTACAGCAGAAGTGAATTTTACCTGTATAGCTCCAACACCTTGAGGTAGCTCTAGATCTACCGACCTAATAAGCAATACCTGCTATCTTAGGCAAGTGATGCATGTTTCTGCTTTGCACCCTGAAGTACTGCATGCTAGGCAATGGTTGTTGCAATTAACTCCTACTTTCATGCTTCAAATTGTAAGTCACTGAGTTTGTGGTCAAAGCAGATTCCAGTTGCACCCATAAAATAGAAGCAGGCTTAACAAGATATAATTAATATGTGCTTGCCTTGAACCCAGACATAAGCATACTAAATACCATAATCAGGGTAGGTGTGTTAGTACTTTGTAACATCATAACACTATTAGTATTTTGTAACAGTGAAGCATAAACCTATATATAATAGTCATCACTGCAGAGGAGCAAATGGAGACTTGTAGTAAAACTGCAAAAATGAGGTGCTGGAACACATGTGCAAGTAGTAAACTAAGGATGTAGATCAGACATGAAAGATATCTAATAAAACCAAAATAATCTTGCAGAGCAGGCAGGAAATGAACTTGGTGGAAATAATCCTGGAGAATAAGTGACAAACATCCTAGATGAAAGAAAAAAACAGAAAGGTTCAGCCATATCAGGAGTATATGAAATTGCCCCTTTTTCTTTTGGGGAACAGAGAACATAAAATAGCAATCATGAGCAAGGAGAAGAAAGAAGTCATCTGCACCGGTTCCATCTTCCCTTCTCAAAGACCTCTAAGCACTGGCCACCTTGAACTTGGGCTCCAAGGCCATCAAGGACCACGTCCATCACTGGCATCAATTTCATGATATTGTGTACTTACAGCTAATTTAGGATAAGCTTGTTCAGGACTAATTGTCTGAATATCTATAGAAATAATTGATAATGAGTAAGAACCAACCATTAGCAATCTGTATTGCCAATGAACATCAATCTAGTAAAATATAGTTTCCAAGTTTGAAACCAGCCAAATTTATCAGTCTTTTAAACACTGCTATCAGAGTGATCTCTAATTCTCTTAACTGAGATGTATATATTTACATAAATATATGTATAATCAGTTGGAACAAATCCAAGGCAACTGTGATTATGAATTATGATAGTAAACATTGCTAAGAAACAGGGTGTGTAAGATTGAGCTTAAAACTCTGCTAATGATGTAGCTCCTGGTTAAGTAGGAAAACAGGCAAAGTGCACATAGGTCTGCTTGTATAAGAGTGCATAAATACACTGCAGGAATGATGCACTTTCCAAGACACTATGCCTCCAATCACGATGTCCTGGTATCGGCAGAGGTAGAGTTAATTTTCTTTCTAGCAGCTGGTATAATGCTGTGGTTTGGATTTAGGATGAGAACAATGTTGATAACACACTGATGGGTTTAGTTGTTGCCAAGCAGTCAAGGACTTTTCAGCTTCTCATACTGCCCTGTCAGCAAGAAGGCAGAGGGTACCTAAGAAGGTGGGAGGGGACACAGCCAGGGCAGCTGACCCAAACTGGCCAAAGGGATGTTCTCTACCATATGATGTCATGCTCCGTATATAGCTGGGAGGTGGGACAGGAGGTCGAGCAACTCGGAATCTTGCTGAGCATTGACTTCAAATGGTGAGCAACTGTGCTGTTCATCACTTCTTGTTGTCATCATTGTTGTTGTTGTTATTATTATTATTATTAATCATCATCATCATCATCTTCCTTTACTGTCCTATTAAACTGTCTTTATCTCAACCTATAGGTTTTACTATTTTTTTCTTTCATTTTCCATCCTCTCTCCCATCCTACTGGGAGGGAGGAGTGAGCGAATGGCTGTGTAGTTGTTTTAGCTGCCTAATGGGTTAAACCACAATACCCTGACATAATAAAAAAATACTGATGCAATACAAATCTTTGTACACCAATAAAAGTGTTATAAGTAACAATCAAATAGACAGGATTTAAATATAGCTTATGATTTCTATTTGTCCGATTAAGATATTGAACTGGGAAATCTTTCAAAAGAAGCAAAACAAACAGAAATCTACTGAATCATATTTTTAACATGGTTCCTTTTGATAGAACCAGGCTTGTTCTTTAATTGGGTTCAATCTTCTGAGTAGACACTTAGCAAATATTTATGACATATATAAAATAATATTATTGTGCAATAAAAGCAACCATTTATATCTAAAATCCTCTTCCTTACAATCACAATAAATTTCTTTTGGTCTTGTACCTTTTGGTTTAGACACAAGATGAATATGAGCTGTTAAAAGTCTTTTTGGAAAACAGCTTCTTTTTCCATCTCTATATGCTAATTCACAGAAATATTTTTAAATTATTGCTATTGGTCATATAATGTTCTTCATAGTGTATTATTTTCTTCTAACAGTTAATGTAATGGCAGGGCATTTTTTTAATGTTACTGAATTATCAAATTTGTAGTATAGTAAAAAAATTACCTTTGCAAGTATCTAGGAAAATGCAGCAGCTCAGCTTCAATGGCCTGTAGGTTTCTCTGAAAATAAGCAAGTGGCAATCACATAATGGCATTTAGCAAAGTTTGAAAAAAAGGAAAGAAGGCAACAATACTTAACACTTTAAACAACTTTATTAGTATAGTCAACAAGTCCTTTATGCAAAGTTTTTAGTTAAGTATAGTTTGGAAGAAGGAAAATGGGATTGTTGGAAAATAGTTCAAAGCTCTTAATACATAATTAAGCAATTAGGTCTGCATTTACTTTGAAAATCCACATGTATAAAATCAGTGTGACTGTGTCCACACTATCAAGGTATTCATTCAGAGATTTCAGTAACTCTGACTCTTTATCAGACATTTAAAATTAAATCACTGAGCTGTAGATGTTGACAAAACTACATCAGTATGGCTAGGTAAATTTTTATTATGTAAAACTTTGTAATTTGTATGAGTTTATAAACCTTGTTACTTTATAAAAGTATCTTACATCTCATCAAGTTTTCTCTCTATATTAAGAGAGGAACTCTCTCTAGCTCCAGAAATGACAGATCAAAAAAGTGTCAATAATGGGATCAAAGAAGTCTGAGTTATGAATTGCGGAACCTATTCTCGTGCTTTTCCTTGTGTGTCCATTTTTAACCACTGCTGGAGATAGGACATCAGGACAGGTGAATCTTTCTCCTGATTCTTCTTTTCTACTGCTCTTTAACAGCTATTATCTCCTGGCTTGTGTATAACTAGTCTTATATTTCTGTCTTTCAGTGCTTTCTAGTAAAGAAACATTTACTACCTGGTGGGATTTTTTTTATACATTATGAACATTCACTTGAAAAATTTAAACTATTGTTGTACAATTGTTTGTAAACTCACAAAAGCAGTCATAGTTTGGGGATTACTAATGGCGAAGTAAAAAAAAAAAAGTTTGTTTGTTTGTTTTTTGTTTTTTTTTTTTTTAAAGGATGTTTTTATATGACTGGCCAGGCATTCTCTTTAGGAAATGTGATCATATTGGTAAGAATATATTCACTCTGATTCTGTTCTACTTTTCCACAAATATGAAAGGCCCAGTCAGAACATGAAGTATATACAACATTGTCAAAACATTACAGGGCTAGCCACATGAGATATACTTGTTTATGAAATGCAAGTCATAATTTAGTTCTCTATAGATAAAAAGAATAAGAACTGTCAAGAATGTGTTTATTTTGGTGCAATTTTATCAGTCTTGTTGATGAAAATACAAGAATTCAGTTCTCTTTCCAGAAGGTCATGTCAACAATAATTGCAATTCTAAAACATGCTGTTCTGATGTACTTCTGCAATTATAAATGAAAATTTATGTTCTCTGAGTGGCATAATCATAAAAAGTCAGTACCTAGCATAACAATAATAAAATAATGGATGAGGATATAAAACTAGGAGTGCACTAAACATAGTGAATTAATTTTCAGTTTGTTGGCTGTAAAAAAATCTCTCTGTATCTTTCATTAAATATTACATCTATTTATAAAATAATTTTAAAGAACTAGTATGAACAGTATATTTTAGAAATATTTTCATGTGACAGTCTATTTGGTTGCATGCTACATTGATTCTGATGTTCAAAATGAAAACAAAAACAGAACCATAAGGAGCAGTAAACTCTTGAAACTAAATAATCTGAGAGAACATAGCCAGCCATCAAGAACTTTATATACAGATGCTGATTGTATGAATGCATGAACACATTTTTCATCATTAAATGAGCACTTTTATGTGAAAAGACACAAACTAACTACCTGGTGTTACTTCTATTCTCTCTCCAGCTACTTGTTATATTGAGCAATGAGGGTGGCAGAGACATGCATTGCACGCTACCCTTGGTCACCTGTCATCTTCACATTTAAAGTAATCTTGCATTCCTTTTCAAACTGCTACAACTGGACTGAAAAATAATGTAAGACATTATGCTTTCTCTCAGATTATTTGAAATTGTGATAAGTGTAATTCAGTGTTTTCTGAAATGTATATTTTATAAGAGAATACAGTGGCTAAACAGAGGGCTCCTTAACAGTGTTTTGCAGTATTACTTTAGAGTTTGTTGGGGTTTTTTTTTAATGTTTAGGGGTACATAACAACATTCAGCTCACTCCAGAATACACCTGGCAACTCATAGGACTTGGTGTTATAATGGACTACTGTTTTGATTGTGCGTATTCCTCACTCAGTACTAGTACTAGTGAAATTTGGGGTTTGATTAATTATTGTAGCACGGTTGACTGATTTTTTGCAATGGAATTGTGCAAAGCAGGTTGCATTAATTTGGCCAGTGTGGACTTGAAAAGAAACTGACTGCTGATCTCCTTTCTTTATTTTCTCCTGTATTCTATGTTCAGATTATTATTTTTTCTTGTGCATATCTCAAGGAAAAACTATTAATACTGTAAAATACTCTGATTCTATAGGGATGAATGCCAAGCTTTAAACAATTTAGCTTTGTATAGATAAATAGTGAATGAAAAGTGAAGTATTATCAACTGTTCACATCCTGTTTTAATTTATTAGCTCAGAGTACATATACTAAAATCCTCTGGAATTAAAAGCCTAATACTTCACTGCTACTTAGTATAACAAATAGGCTGGTTTTTTATATAGGTGGCACTACACCTCAAGGCCATAACTGGAGATCAATAATAAAGAGCTAATCTCTTCTTTGAAAGGTTTATCCTCTAAATACAAATTTTAGATGAGAAGAATTCTGACTGACATACAGGTGTCTTCTTCCAGTCTCTTGGCTGCCGCAGAAGAGCTTAACTCCACCAGCACCCTCAAGCAAACTTTCTCCCCTGTAAATTCTTCCTTTTTGTTCTTTGAACCATCCAGACATCTATGTTTGTCTTCATCTCCCCAGTGTCCTGAAATTCCAATACCAAATTACATATACCTTATGGTGCCTATCTAAGTACTTGCATTCTGGCTTCTTGACTTTTCACTCTGAAGCTGCATCCTCTCCAATGAGAAGTCTGTACCATCAAGAGTGAGGAATTTGCTGTCTTACCATACTTACTGAAGTTCAGGTCTGTAATTCCAAGGCACATTGCAGGATACAACCTTACTGGTCTGCTGAGGCAGTTATAAATCAATGCATTTCATCACCGTTAAAACAAAATTTAAATTGTCTTTTGGCTGGAAATCCTGTCTGCCCATGTGGGAACAAGTTCTAAAATTAATTTGTAATTCTTTCCCCCCATCCCTTCCAAAAAGAGATGTATAATGGAAATGTAAACAAATCATGCACATTTTTTGCTGTGTACTGTACTTCAGCCAGAATGGCCAAAAAAACCCCCAAATCTCATTGCAAAACTGTAGGTGAGAATGGCTTTCTAAAGTAACCAAATGGACAGTGAAACATTTCTTTACCGAAAAGGAGTCATTGTGTGTTTACTGTGAGATCAATAACCGAGATACTATTGGGACCATGGCGGGGTTTGCAGTCCTAGTTTACCAGAGATAAGGTATGATTTGCAACAAGAGAGACAGAAAGACGGGACAAGTATGCAGGCCTAGGAGACTGTCTGAGCTCTAGGGCTCTTATTTATTGAGATCCTGAGAAGGAGAATCCATGGCTCTGTATATTGGGAGGAAGGTAAAACTTGGAGCTAGTGCTCTTTCTTGAAGAAGAGGCATATACATCATCAAGTGTGCTAGGAAAAGAAATACAGTTTTGATTTTCTTATTTCAAAAACCTACAGTCCCGAAAACCTAAAATGCCAGTCATACAGAAGTCATGGATGGTAAATTAGAGGCAAATCTGTCACCTAAGCCTCCCTTACAATGCTCAGAGGCCTACAGCCTTGGGCTGCTCAACAGATCAACCCATTGCTGTTAGGACAGATTTCCTCCTTCTCAGGAAGTGGGTAACTAAGAGTCCTGAAGCTCAGCCATTCTTGAGGAACTTCTCTCTTCTTCCCAACCTTGCAAAACTGCTGAGGGCTGCAGCCCTGGCACGCTGTCTGAGGGAAAGCTGTTACAAATTAGGAAGACTACACTCAAACGAGATTCAATCAGCTGTTTTGTGCCTCTACAGGGGAACCTGGCTTCTTTTTCTCTTGTTTCTTTTCTAACGTTGTTCCTTAATGCTGTTATGGTAGGACCTGCTTTCAGAGCCACTCTGTGTTTCCTGCTGTCAGGCCTTGATGATAGAAACTCTCTTGCCCTCGGGCACCTGGCTGGTTGTGATGGAGGCCAGCTCTGAGACAGTGCAGCCATGGGACCTGGGACCAGGTGAGAGGCAGCAGAGAGCAGCCCTGTGGGGGCATCCATGCTTCAGCCATGAGCTGCATTCATGCCTGGCCCTGGATCTCCTAGTGCCCTTCAGATCTGCTTGGCTCTTCTTGTTTGGGCACTGTGGGACTGCACCCATGGCAGTGAAGATGCTGCCACCCTTCGCTCTGTCAGCCTTCCTCTGTGGAGCTGCCAGGGCTGCTGCTCCCTGACTTGTTTCAGCCTTCAGACTTTTCCAATGTATATATTATTATCATTGAGCTGTGTTAAATGTGATTTGTTTGCTACAAGAAAGACAAGGCTTTTTCTATTTGCATCTTCTGGAAACTTTCCCAATTTTATTGTTTTGGGACCTACAGTACTGGCTGAATAGCAGTGCCTTCCATTGATCCTGTGAAATGTGCTGCAGCTTGCAGTGTGCTGCAAAGGCTTTGGGGGAATCTTTATCTAGCAGCAGTTCCCGGCTCTTGAACTTCTGGACTTTCACATGTCATGCTATTACTGGAGCTATCTTTAAAGATGGTCCAAGGCTGTTCTTGGAAGACATTACCTCAGAACATCCACATGCAGAATGTAATAAGCAATTGCTTTAGTCAGTCCCACACGCAGACTACAAGCACAAGGAAGGGTGCTTCTCAACATTTCTGAAGGCCACTCAAGACTTAATCATTCATTGGAGTAAATTCTGTCAGACACTGGCAAGAAAGGCATAGGCAGCTGACCCTATGGGATAACATGACTGAGTCTGCAAGTAGAGAAGGTGAGAACTAGAAGAGTGTTGGGACAGAGAATTGATGGGGATGGAAAAGGCACATGAAAGCTCTGAGTTTCTTCTCTGATACTGCCAGCCAAGGGCTGAGATCAGAGCCATCCAGGAAGCCAAATCTGCCAAAGAGACGGAGGCAGAACTAGGGTATTCCTCAGAAATCTTCCAGCACTGGAAGGTGCTGCATCCTGTGAGAGACCTGTGGGTTTCTCACCTGGTTTACCAGCTAGGCACCTGCCATACACAGCTAGGATTGTACAGAAAAGCTATATCATATCATATCATATCATATCTATCATACATATGCATTTCATGTGGGCAGTCCTTGCATGAAAGACTAATACTTTACTATATATGGAAAACATCACCTCCAAATAAAGTTACTGATGTATTTTTATTCTACAAGAGTCTGTGAACTTTTGTATCTGGAAATCTAATTTTTCATTTTGTTCTTAGAGCAAGAGTGATTGTTTTGTTCAGTTGTTTAAAGGCTATTATGTGTTTTATTTTACAATTTCAGTTGAAAATTGTGAGCTTATTTTTCCCCACATGGACTGTATGGTGGGAGTGGGGAAGGGAATAAATGACTTTCCTACAGTAAGATTTGTGTGATTGAGTGGGGAGAAGCAGGCCACTATAATTGGTGTTCTTTACTGGCTGTAGCATTAAATAGCAGTGAGTGCTTTCCTTTCTTTATACTTTATTGAGTGGATGAGATTCATTGATCTGCTTTCCCTCCTGATTTGCCATTTGCTCATATTACATCCCCTTCTATTTGCCTTCTTTGTGAAGAGTTCGGTTTCACTTTATGTTCAAAGATTACTTTTTCATGACTTCCAAAGTTTATTGAGGTCACTAGTCAGGTTCCATCTGCTATTGTATTCTCTGGAAAAGCACATTTCTCAGTTTTCTCTTTGTATCTACTGTCAGGTTTTACTCTGTATTGAGGATAGCTTTTGGAAATGGCTTGTATTTATTTCAAACATGTCTGGTGATAGGGAAAGCTTTCAGGGGTTTACAGGTGTCAATGTCCTTGTACTTGGACCACTGTTGTCTTGTACAGTGGACCGTGCCAGTCCAATGCCTGAACAAAAAAACCCATAAATATTGTCCAATAATATGTCCTCTTGAAAAAAGGAGTATTCTGAATGAAATAATACAGTCATTGGCTAAACCTAGAGACAAGGGTGGAGAGAACAAGTTTGCTTTGGGGTTAGAAAATATGTACTCCTGTCATGGAAAAAATGACCTTGTGTAGCAAATGTCACAAAACAGGCTGCTGCTAATGGACCTGTGGCTACAAATAAAGGAACTGTAGGCTTCAGAAGTTTGTGAAATAATGTATGTAGGTTTCCCACTGAGAAATTCAAACAGTCTTTTCACTCTGAGTGCACATGCTTTGATTCATATTTTCTGATGTCCTGCATGGTGCCTGATGTGAAATCTAACATACATGTATTAAAAGGTATCATTCTATGCAGTCCTAGTTCTTTTCAAGTAAATAACAACTCAAGATGGAATCCTTGGGAAATTCATAATGAAGCTAGAGTTGGAGTTATGCTCCATGCCTCCTGTTCCCAGCCAAATGTTATACATAACACACTGATGTTGTTGCCTGCTGAAAAAAATAAATGAATTGTCTCAAAAAGGGATTTTTTGGGGGTGAAAGCAAGGTATATAAAAGGAGGATAAACAAAATAAATGGTTAGTGATAGTGTCCATAGTATATCTTCTAAAAGCTCATCTTTTTTGTGAAACATATTCTTTAGTTCTCCTGTGTTCTTGTAAAGTCTTTATAATTTTCCTTTAAAATGTTTAAAAATCCAGAAATAATAAATAGATCTGATGGAAGAAGGAGCAGAAAATAAGGCAGTGGGTGTGAGACAGGAAAAAGGCTAGAGCAACTTAGAGATACAAAGCAGAAGCCATATTTATAGATTTCTGAAGACGCTTTTCCTCAAACCACGCCTCTTCTGCTGTTTGGAGGAAAAATAGGTGATTGTGTGAAGAGACTAAATCTATTTTCGTAATTATAGATTACTTGACATTGCACATCTCAGCAAGTAGCAAGTTTTCTTGCTGTACAAGTTTAATTTCATGTATGGTAACAGCAGAATGGCTCTCAGGCATACCAAATAAACTAGCAATAAAAATCTGAAATAGGCTAGTTTTATTGCACCATGACATTATTGTGTTGTATATCTTTGTAAGTGACTTAAAGTATAAAACTGAAACCCAAAACCAATTTTTACTATAAGGAGGTTGGTAAGTCCTTTTGAGTGATCATGCAAGTTGTGAGTGTATGGATTAAGCAAGGCTATTACTCCAGGAAACAGCTATTTTTGTGAACAATGTCACAGAATAAATATTGATTAGAACTTCAATGATTAGTGAAAATCTGAAACCTTGTTTGATCTTGCTTGTTTTTGATACAAAAGCAATATAATCAAAGGTTATTTTAAAATCTTACTATATTACTTGAGCAATTAATAGTTATAAATCATGTTGAGGTGTAGATCTGTATTAGTCTCGTTACTTGTAGATAGTCTCCTTGTTCCTCAACAAGGAACATCTTTCCTTGTTGAGACTAAATGCACAAATTCCGAGTCCTTATATCATTATGTTAGCTATGTTTGTTTTAGGCATGGAAATGCATGGCCAGATATACTCCGCCAGTTCCACTTCTGCATCCTGTTCAGGCCTTTTTCCTCATGACCCTCAGGAGGAATGTGCTGGTTGTCCGCCCTCCAGAGACCTACCACAGTGGTCTTTCCAGTTTTCCACATTTCATTTCAGGGCTCACCCCTTTGCCAATCTTCCAGCTACCTTTACTGTATGTGGCTACTGACTGCTGAGCCTTTTAGAATCACATGCCCTGATACGTGTAAAAGATCATTTATGGGATGTAAAAAGGAAAATTCACTAGAGTTACTCAATATACAATTTTTACTCCACATTACCAGTATGAGTTAAAAATATTTTTTGAGCTTCAGATCAGGCAGGCCCTCATTGGTTTGGCTGAAATTGATGACTGTTGTCTTAGCTACAGAAGACTTACATTTCCTCTTTTGTTGTTCACCTTCATTTTTCTGTGAGCGGAAAATAATAAGCAAAATAGAACTGAAAGAAGGAAGGCAACGATAGGTTCTGACTCACAGAATAGCCACAAAATCCAGCACTGTTTTCCTAATATTTAAAATACTTTAGCAAAGTGATTACTTTTTAAAATTAGTTTCAGAGGCATATATTTTACCCAATTTACTTCCAGTTTTTCAATAGACAAGAAAACTGACTATTTGGCTGGATAGCAACTTGTAAAGAGTAGTCTTTCACATGACAGCACACGACTATTTACAGAGCAAGTTTAATTATCAAACATCTGGTTTCCATAGCAACAGAAGGACATTTACTGTATAAAAATAAATTGCACATACGTTTCAAGGCTAAAGCATATCTAATTAAGGTGCAAGCTCCCAAAGCTTGGACTAAATCAAATCAAAGTTGTAGTGATGAAGTACCATGTTTGAACATAACGTCACCCCCAAAACATCTAAAAAGTGGTGACATTTTGATGTTTGTTTTTACTAAGGATTTTCCTGACTTTAAATCAAAAGACAGAATAAATAAATGTGCAGAAAGAGAAAATTTTTTAAACTTCTCTTTCTGGTTTGTTGATAGACAATTACCTGTGCATGACAATTTGTGAGTTGTTTTCTAATTATCAGTCCTCTGGGGGGTACAAAAACTCAGTGAAAACTTTCATTTAAAGTCATACTCTAACTTTAGGCTGTCATTATCCAAGAAAAATTACTGTTAAAGTATTTTTATTCAGGGTTTGGGTTTTTTTTTTTTTTGAGACTGGAGATTCAGTGTCTGAATTGCTACTTTGCAGTGGCTTTGCATTGCTGTAGGGTGTATAGCCACAGAATACATTAAATGCAAATTCAGCAATTCTAAATTCAGCAAGTCTAAGCTCAGAAAAAGAATAACACAGACTTGAACTGCCCAGGCTATTCCACTAGCATTAACAATTATTTTATAATACTAAATGATTTAAAATGAGGGATTTAGTCCAAATGAACACATTTCTCTGGTTTACACTGTGTAGGAGGTCATATTATATAATCAGAATGGTCAGATCTGATCTTAAAATTCTATTAAGATAAATAGTATATTTCCGTTATGCAAACAAAAATTGGCCTTTGTCAGAATGGCATCAGTTAGTTGTAACAACTGTATTTAGAATTTCAGCACTTGGACTCATATTGCGTTTAAATCTAATAAATTTCTCTTCCTTTTTGAGTAATACAAGTCGGTTTTGGTGGCAGTACTGTAACAACCATAAAACCTCCACTTTCTCATCCACCCTTCCATGTTACCTTTTTCTCAGCCTAGAAAAAGTGTCAGGTTTTGAAATCTGCTCTGACGTTCAACACATCCACCCTCTAATGATCAAAGCAGAAAAATTAATTGTAGATTGCATTCCTTTCATGAAGAATGCTCAGTTGGCTGTTCAAGCTTTCGTGTGTGCATGGTGTGTGTGAGCAGGGAGGGCAGGGGTTTGAAATGAAATGTTTCCACTTCGCATCAACAGCTTCAGATAATTTCAGCTGATGAAAGTTGCATGGAAGGGAAACCGTAATAAAGGTTCAAAATGTTTAGTACTTTGTAGGCTAAAAGCAACACCTTGAAAGGCATCCAGAAGCTATCTGGAAATGAAACTGTAGGCAATAGAGTAGAATATTCTCCTTGCATTGCAAAAGGACAGCCATCTCTCGCACCTAGTGAAACAGGCAGCAAAGGTCTAGTACTACAGGGTCCATGAGCAGTTTTTACCAATTCACATTGGAAGGAGGAAAAATGTACTTTACATAGCAGGAATTGCAGCTGAAAAAAGAACAACTGTGGTTTCTTTACTAAATTGAAATACACCTTAGAGTAGAATACTGAGATGAATCATAATTCAAGAAATTGTGAATAAAAACTTTGCCTCTTGAAGTTCTGAATTCATTCAGAAACAATATTTTGCTCAACAGTTTTACAATAACTCTTCAAAACAGACAAGGAAAAACGTGGAGTCCTAGCACCGAGTAATGTATCCATCCATCCATCCATACACCCATCCATCCATCTATCCATCCCAGCAGCCAATATCTCTGCCAGTCTCTTCTGGTGTCCCTTCTGAATGGTACCAATGCCTGGCCCTGGCTGGGCTGAGTCTCAGGCAGCGATGTTCAACCTGGCTGCAGTCTTCACCAGGTAGGGCTGAGCTGACAGTCCTCACTGTCTTTTCCAATGAAATAAAGTTGTAGAGCTGAGTGTCAGTCTCCTCGCTCCCACAGCTGGTGACAAAGATTGGAAGGGACAAGTAGCAAAAATAGAGATTATTTAAAAGGCTGAAGTGTCCAGCAAACAGTTTTCTTTCAGAGATAATCCAGACATTTAAAATTCGGAAGCCTCAATCTTTCTGAAGAGAATGAGGCAAACTGAAAATGGTACAGAGTTGATTTGTTCTCATGACAACAGTTTTAATGGAAATGGAAAAGGAAATTAATTTAACCCATTCTTCTCATGACGCGAAGATTGTAATCAATGTATTAACTTCTAAATGATGAAGCTTTTAAGTCAACCAGATTTAACTGGAAACGGAAGTAAGGTGATCATGCTTTTGTTTATACACTTTACCCATTCTTTTTGAGACCAGCATGACATTTATAGTACACTATTTTGCACTAGTTAATGGCATGCTATTTACAATGGGATGTTCTTTTGTATGATACATAACAATTGGACAAACCTGTAGTTAATGTTTTTCCATTTCCATAAATATTTCATTAAAATTGCTGTATGAGGGTTATACTCTTGCTCAGTTGTTTTTTTCCTTACACTACAAGTTTCCCCACTGTTTCCCCTGTAACAGATAGAATCTGCCCTGTAACTGTTTTGTGCTGATGAAGTGAGACACTAAAAATTTGATTTCCATCCCTCTTGCATAATCAGTTCTCCAGGTCCCATTTTATAGCATGAATATTTTTTCTGTCACTAAATTCTACTAGATATCAAAGCTTCTTTTTAATTTACTGATCCTAGCTTAAATATCTCTTTTTCTTGTTTTTGTTGTTGTTTCTAATGAGCTTGATGCTGCTAAGATTAAAAGAGGCTTGAAAAAAAACAGCTTTAAAACAGCTTTGATCTCCTAAGGTGAAGCATATTTTTGTGCAATAGTTTTTCCTCTGAGGCATGATAACAGTTGAATTGATCTGGAAGGAAAAGAAAAAAGAAAAACAGGTGGGTGAGAAAACGAAGAGGAAAGAAATGTGGGAAATTATAATGAAATTAGATCTGCTTACGTTCAGTTTACATTAACAGCCTTTTCCCACATTATATTTAAAATATATAAAGAATTCAGGACTCCATTGTTGTAAATTCTCTGAAGAAAAGTAGCTGATTTCCCGAGCACAGGAATAAGAATTTGGCATGCCAAAGCTTTTTCTTCTCTTTGATATAAGAAAATGTTCTTTTAATTGGGTTATTCTCAAGATTACAAATTAATTAAAAATTAAGAGAAGGGGAAGAAATCTTACATTGTATACATGTCCAAATAATATCCTGGTTTGTCAGACGGTAGTTAAATGCTTTAAATAGTTTAAGGATGTTAATGCCACATGACAACCTAAATCTAGGAATGGGACATGCCATTCTAGCTACTGTGTAAATGTGTACTAGGATTAGTTTTTATCGTAAAGAGCTTAGTACCAAACTTTAGCCAAGGAACAGAAGACAAAGTCAAACAAATAAAACTGACTGGTAACCTGCCAGGGGCAGTGAACTATCAGGTTTGGTGTAAGGAGTAGCATGAGTCACAATATTCCTGTTTCAAAGCCATTGTCATTTTGTGTTTCCAATTTTGGGAAAAGCAAGATTTGAGAAAGTATTTTTTAAGTCACCATATGCCTTTGCTGTGGTTGTTGAGTTCTTTGCTTGTTTGTTTGCTTTGCTTTCTCAGGGAATTCTTCTCCTGCTGAGAAGAAGGTGACAATGTTTTACTTGCTTAAAAGGATAGAAAGACTTGGGATGATGTTCATCACATATCACAGCTTTACTTTCAGTGTTGATGATAATTATTTATAAAGGCGTAAATGGAATTAGACATCTGACTGCCCTTTGTGCCTTTGAAAATCTTACCTTTCACACATAATTTAGTGCATACCAATTAATTTTTCTCAGTTTTGTTTAGAGATATTGAAATAAAACTGCATTAGGAGGAAAGATCTGTTAGTTTTTTGATTCTTTTCCCTTTTTGTCAGAGATTAAAATCATATTTTCTTTCCTTAGAGTGGATAAATATTTTTTGTTATTATTTTAGTTCTGTGGCAAATAGTGCCGTGTTAATATAATAGCATTGCATTCTCCTCCTCGAGGTTTTCTTTGCAAAGCTTGGACCTGGAACGTTAACACAGCCTCAATGCATCTGACAGTGAAAGGGGAATCCATTCCCAGGCTGCATTTAGAGCTAGTAATAAATGGGCTTTAGGCTTCTGTCATTGTATTTTGCTAGGGTAGAGTTGCTCATGCTCTTTTCAAATGACACAGTCCTTGTCAAGTTTCAAAATCCTCTTAATTTAGATTAGGAAATTGTCCAAGCTTGACCAACTCTGATGATTCATAGTATTGCGCATATAGGAATAAAATAAGATCTGATATATTTCCAGAAAGAAAAAATCAATGGCAGAGAAGGAAATCAATGTACAAGTATGTTATCAGTCTTTGCGGTTGTAGAGCCTAAAAACATGTCTGAAAAACCCCTCTCAAAGCCATTACTTCTTAATATTACAGGTCTCAGGATCCTAACTTATGACCGTCAAATGCCCAGACCTGATGTTATGGACCTCAGGGCCCTCTCAACACCCTCTGGATGAAACAAGGAAAGAGGCGGCAGATGTCTGAGAAGGACTATAATCTCCTGTTATTGCATGAACATGGAGGAAGTCTCTTCATTTGTCGGGAGGATCTGTAATTGGAAAGGTTGGAGCCTGGTGTATACTACTCACAGCAAGGGGAGCAAAAGGCTCTGGCTTTTCCCTTCCTAAGGTACAGAGGTGTCTCAGGAAATTTATTTTTTGTGAAGATTCTGCTGATTAGAGCTGTGTGTCAATGCAGTGTTCAGCTGGGCTCATGCCATCTCAATTCCTCTAATTAAAAGAAGGTTCCATTATGAGCAAAGAATTAATTTCTGACAAAAGTTAAGACCAAGTTAAAGAAAGAAGCAGAAGAATCAGACAAGTTATTAGAGATGACAATACAGATACAGGTTATGTCAGAAAGCTCAAAGACTGAGGGATCTTCAAATGTAAAATTCTGGAAATGTGATTCCTTGTCTGAGAATGCCTTAACTGAGAATTGCTCATTTATCAGAGGGGCAAGCAGTTATGTTTTAGCTTTATAGCTGAATAAACACTTCTTTATCTCTCTTAATCCAAATAAAAGCATAATTTATAGATGAATCAAGGAAATATACATCGAGGAACTTTTATGCAACTTCCAAGTAGCAATTTAATTTTATAACAACCAGCAGAGAGCAGTGCTACTTTGCTGTCCAAATATGATCACATTAAAATCTTGAAAGCATTTTCAGCAGAAACTTAGCAAAATTCTATCTAAACCTTTTGTAAATATACATCTTTGTACAAGTTACGATCTTATGTCAGTTATGAACTTTTACAAGTTTCCCTCTGAAATTAAGCAGGAGTAACTGGAAGAATTCTGGCTTACATGGAAAAAGAAAAAGGGGAAAGAAATTTTATTTCTGTTTCTAGAATTCTTTTTGCATAACCCTTATATTCAAATTTTCTCCTTATTCATTTAAATGTTATATTAAACTGCTATAGGAAGATTTAAAAAAAAAAAAAAAAATCAACTGTCAATTTCAATTAAGTGGTAAATAATTAGAGCAGATCTAATACATCCTTACCAGTACTGACAGTGAGGTCTCCTAATTTTTTAGTGCCCCCCACTGTTTGGATGCAGTGAGGATGTCTGATGTTAAATCATGAAATGCAGAGAATTTTGACAAGTGGAAGAAGAAAAAAATGTTTAGAAAAAAAAAAGAGAATACTCATGGAAAGCTTTTTTTCTCCTCATTTTTGTGGCTTGCTATAGGGAAAGTAGATATGGTTCATTAGACATCCACATTACAACATAGCTTCTTTGAGATATGAAACATTCAGTCTACTCTTAGTTTTGGGATGAAGAGTCTCCTAGGTACCTCAGGATGGCCAAAGAAGAAAATAAGCACAAAAGTGGAAGTAGTGTTATTAATCATGGCTACTTCTTGGGAGGTAAAATTCCCAGCTGAATATTGGACTATTCTTTTTTTTTTTTTTTTTTTTTTTTTTTTTCTCCTTATTTCAGGATAGTCAAAGNTTTTTTTTTGTTGTTGGTGGTGGGTTTGTTGGTTGTTTTTTGGGGGTGTTTGTTTGTTTGTTTGTTTGTTTGTTTGTTTGTTTTTTAACCTCAGTCACAAATTACAAAACTTGAAGTGGATTAAAGATTTTGAAGAGTGGGTTAGAGTTGTTTAAATTTTTCTAAGAATGCTTTTAAAACATTTTTTTAATCATTAACTTGCCATCATACATTATTATTCATTGATTAAACAAATGTGTTAGGAGACTCTTCATCCCAAAACTAAGAGTAGACTGAATGTTTTTATAGATTCCCAGTGACAATGTAATAAATTAAAAAAAAAAA
>VXBL01000461.1:683522-735017 GCA_013400195.1 Aramus guarauna | reverse complement strand
AAAAAGAAAAAGAAAAAAAAAAAGACGTCAAATTTGTGTTGCAGCTCCTGCAACAATCTGACTCCTGACTGTGAAAGAGCAATGGAGAATCCTTTAGGCATGAAGGGAGGTACCCTAAGTAGGCTGAAATCATCATTATCACTTGTCACATTCAAACTTGTATGACTGCAGCATTCAAGTCAGTACTGTGAACACACCAGAAATCCAATGATTTCGCATTCTTTTGCTTGTTCTTAAAATATGGTAATTTGTGGCATCCAGTGCAGCAAAAGGGAATATGCAGATGGCCATATAAACATAGCCCCAAAGGATTATCAAGCTATAAATTAACTATGTGACATCCTCACTGTAAAAGGAAGGTTAAAACACCATGAAAATGGAGGCTGGACTATAACTCATGCCTCTTACTGGGTTAGCTAATACAGACTTAAAGATCACTGAGTTCAAATCAGAGGTTCTTTTATGCACCTGGCTATAATTTAACTCATTTGCAAAGGCATACTCTGAATCTTGCAGGCAGTAAATGTAAAATTATAGCATATTTGCCATTACTAATGGATGCAGAACTAGGTTCTAAGGGGACTACCTGCACGTACAAAGAGGGCCTCTGTATAAATAACAAGCCTGTAATATTTTGGTTTTGTATTGTTATGTGGTTAACAGTACACACTTCATATCTTATTAAGCTTGAAGAATTGAAAGGTGCTTCAGGGAGGTGCATGTTTCCATGCAATAGCAGCAGCTTTATTGGGTAAACAAAGCTGAATAATACAGGTTGGAATAGTGAAAAAAAAAGAATTGTACTGGTAAACAAACATCTGGCGGATATATGATATAAAATGTGTTAATACACTGTAGACAGAGAGTGGGCAAACAAGGTATTTCTCCACAGATGATTCATTAAACCTATCAGTGGTACTGATGTGGTAACAGTTAAAAAGTACAACTGTGAAGTACTTCAGAGAGAAACACGCAACATTTGGGTTAGACATCTATTGCCTGACAGTATGTGATCTTAAGTGCAACTAGAGAGATCAAAGCTCCAAATGGAGGAACTGTTAAATCATTTGCCATGTGAACTGTTTTGTGAATTCACTGGCTGATGCAAAGTTGTATAACTTGCCTTTATATCTTAAATTTTCTCTGATACATTGATGCTAATGTTTTATTTTTGTGAATATAGCCATATATAATACAGTTCTGAACTGGACTATGAAATGAAATACAAGCCATGACAGGAGCAGAAAGACAGTGGTCCAGAGAGAGGGTAAGCCAAGGTCAGTTGTAGTCACTGCCCGGCAGCTGTAAACCTTTTCAGATAGGGAATGGTTCAAGGATGGTGATGACTCATAAAGCTGTAAGAAAAAAAAAAAAGAAACTTCCTCAGGCATATAGACTCTGTTGCTACAAGCTTTTCAGTGAAATTTAAGCTGCATTCTGCAGCCTGACCCAGGTGTTAGACTGGAATCCACTCTCTTTGCCAACAAAGTGGGCACAGAGGCCCTACAGATGCCATTTTCAAGCATTTGCAATGTCCTGCAGACATAAACCAAATGAGATTTGTCCTCCCGACACATCTGCTTCAACCACGAGTGTATAGTTTTGATGATCCTCCTTTTTGTTGTAAAACAAAATTCTCAGCAAGACTATTAACTTAATCACATCCCAGAACCTGCAGTGTGTCGGTTTCTGTGTGAGCTGCTCAGAGAAGCGTGTTCCATGTTTCTGCGATGTCTGTGATGCTGGCATGGATCTGCATCTGCTGTGCTGCAGAAGTCACAGGGTAACTGCACAGCACGAGCTGTTTCATTTCCCAGTTGTTTGGCCTTGTGGTCAATTACTTACCGTTCAAAACTTAAGCTATTTTAACCCTTCCAACACTTTCTGATGGCAATTTCTGTGACCTTAGTGGAAAGATTGTACTTTTAAAATTTCCCTGGTGTGGTAAGGCAAACAAGGTCTGAGGTAGGTCAGAAATGGCTTTGTCTGAGCGTGTCTTACACTGTTGAATTTGGGTTTGTGTTTAACTACATTGAGTCTCTGCTGAAATTTTTTTAATTGGATGTAAAGGACTTTGTGAGAATCCTACCACACACAAAACATGGCATATGTCAATATACAAACGGCTCCCAGCTTCTCCTAACAAGAAGAGGAAGCAGCAAGGATTTTTAATGGCTACTATAGCTCAATTGTAACTCAATTAAATTGTCAGTGAAAGGAAACCCTCATCATGGTCAAATTCTCTAGGAACTACTGCGAAGGGCAATGCAATCAGAAGCTAGCTGAAAAAAGTAGCCAGGAAGTAAACTGGAAGATGATTTCCTCAGCTTTACTGGCAGACAATCTGAAGATACCATCACTCTCTAATTCAATTATTCTGTGGTAGTATATGTTGACAAATAAACAGCAAGGTAAAAAATCATTTGACGATGTTGGAGGTGAAGAAGCGGAGTTTTTCAGTGGTTTTCTAATTTTAAATTTTTAAAGCAAATTTTAGGACTTGACTTCTCTAGAATTACTTTATGAGATGGGAATGGATTTTCTAAAGAACTTTGACCCTGCAAGTATTAAACTGCATAGCATGTCTCTTATGTGTCCACAGCAATTTAAGTCCAGGCATTCCAAGGAGCTGGAAGGACATGTAGCTTTGCTCAATAGTTTTTTTCTTGTTATCCAGACTTAAATTACTAGAGTTCTTGTGATTTTGTAAATTGCTTTTCTCTTTAGCCCTCTTTTTTTCCAGTTGCCTATGGTCTTCCGAAAATTATCTTGTGGTCCTGGAATTTTTCATACTTAAAAGAGATGGAGATGGCTTATTTTGCAAACAGAAGATTGGATTAGGTCAAATGCAAAGGGAATAAATGTGGGTTTTTTTCAGTATGAAGTAAGTCTTCTGAAATGGGTTAGAATGCTGATACAGGTCATGGAAGTGGTCCTCACAGAGTGCAGGAAGCATATGTGTGTATGTATCTCAACTAAGCTAGTTAGTTGTCTTGATTACTTATTTAGCCAAAAGAAAGATGTATACTCTTCCAGAGGGCAGTTTCTCTGATCTGTTTGAGGAAACTAGATGAATGATTTAGACTGGATGCTTACCATTTAGATATTTAAAGTTAGGCAAAGTAAATTCCACTCTTATTTACACAATGGCAAAAGGAGAGGGAGGACACAGGGCCTGAGCCCTTAGTTCCATAAGGTGTGCAGGGTTTGACTGAAGCTGAGATTCTCCCCATATATGGAGGCATCCTAACCCTCTTGCTATACAACAACATAATTCCAAGTTTTGAAGTTCAAAACCATCAAACTGTTGATAGAGATATACATCCTTAAACAGTGATTATTCTTTTATTGAATTTTTTTCTTTATATTATAAAACTAACATCAACAACTACTCTTGCAGAAGCATAGTAAGATTATGCACAGGTAATGATGCATTATAAATAAATGAACAGTATCACAAAGCTGAGTTCTGCACACCTGAGAGGCTTAGCTGTTTTCACAGCTTTCTTACACAGAAAGTTTTATTTTGGTTTTGGTTTTTTAGACCTCGTAGAAAAGGATGGCTGTGTTCAGGTAAACTGACCATCTTGCATGTACATAGGTGTGGTACAGGGTACAGGGATATTCATAATCAGACTTTTCTTGCTACCCAGAAGAGTATTCATATGTGTAAAATTTTACTATTGACTACTTTCTCATGATGCTGTGATGAATATCATTTATACAACTTCAGGTGCAAATTTCACATACTTATTTGTTCTGAATGCTGCAGACACAAAATACACGTTGTTGAACCCCTTCTTCCCATAATTAATTCAGAGATTGTTACTCCACAGATAACTGCATGTTGTTTCTAAATGAAAACTCATGCAAAAAGCTGTTAGTCTTAGGGGGGAAAAAAAAAGCACAGAAGTTGAAGAGAAAGAAGTGACCCATAACCTACACAGCATGGAAGCAGAATTCCTACAATAGCTGAACTCCTCTTCTGCTGAGAAACATATAGTTAATTCTTTCTCAATGTACTTTTGTTTATGGCAATGTGAACATAAAATTCAGCTTTGAAACGTGAAGCTGTAAATGAACCCACAGAAACACTCATATCACTCCTGCCTGTCTTAATTTGAACAGCATATGAGCACACAACTTGAACACTACAGCTTTACAAGTAATATTTTCTTACAAATCAGTTTTCCTTAAGGCTTGGGCTGACTTCTTAAGGCAGCATAGATCAATCTAACTAACAAAACTTTTGTTGTATTTGATAAATGTGAGAAATGTAGCACAACAGCTTTAGATTATTTTTTTTAAAGTGTTTGATACTGTAAATCACACTATACTATCAAATAAATAGTCACTGCAGGGTAGTCATGGACATTATTTAGACTCGTTGAGGTCTTATCTATCCACTGAGAAACAGACTGTAATATCAAACTCTGCCACATCATCTTTTGCTGTGGTGGGAAATTGTAGAACGCTGCTAGGAATGGGACAAACTCTCTGAAGGCAATTTAAGAAGGCAGTGCGCTAGCGTGATGCTACTCCTAGAAGGAACAGATGTGTTTTTGTAGTCTTTTTCTTGCCTGCTGGGTCTAACATCAGGAAAATCCCATTGAGAGGCTTTAGCATTGATTTTATCACCTGAAAACACATTCACTTTACAAAAAAAAAAAAAAAAGCCTGTTGTGAAACTTTGATCTTATTAGATTATTCTGTGTGGATATAATAACTTATTAATGCAACTTTATTTTGTGATCAGTGCTGAAGAACCCTCAACCAGAAGCTGTAGTATAGTACAGGTAAAGAGAACTGCATAGCCTTTATCACAGCACCAGATGTCCAAAGCAGTTGAAGTTTACTGCATAATACAACTATCAGAGAGGTTTTACATCGCCTGATTAAGCAACAGCCTGAAAAGAGGTAAATATATGTCAGGATGGTGAAAACACTAGGATGAAAAATCATTTGGACTTCTGTTTATCGTGAACATCCATGCCCATGAAAAAAGAGCCTTCTAGTAGTTGGTGGTAGACTAGGATTCTTACTCTGCCTTTCTCCTGACCATACTTTTAGTTGTTATTAACTCATTTTGTTTCTTTCCTCAGCCTTCTCAGTCCTAAATAAGGTTCCTCTGAACTTTCTCCTGTCCTTTCTCACCTATACACAGAACCAGAAAAGTCCCTTCCTGAGGGATTGATTCACCTTTATATTCCTGTAGTTTGGGCTGGTGGAGTCAGCTTGATTTCCATCGTTGTAGCTTTGCATGGTAATCACAATCCCCTTGGGACTTAGATGTTTCTCCTGTATGATAAAATGCAATAAGGATTTTTTTTTTTGTTTTTATTAAAAACACATTTCATCAGAAGATTCTGAAGGGTCCAGTGGGCAGTAATTAATTCAACAAAATATTACAATGTATTCACAACTAAATCTTGAGTAAGAAATTTGAGAGAGTTTCTATTTTCAAAACAGTGGTCAACAGAGAATAATTCAAGGTTGTGAGTACTAAGTTCATATGAGAATTTGGCCTTAATTGTTTTTATTCTAGCAGTCAACATATGAAAAATGTGTCTTGTCTACATGAGATAAATAATTAAATTTGGCATGCCAGGAATAGAACTGAGATTACTAAACTACTTGGCTCCTATGTTTTATTTAACTACTAAGTCAAACAGCTAATCTCCCATCTAGCTATGCATGAAAAGTTTTAAATTAAATTCCTACCGGAATCCCTATTTTGGTAAAAGAGGGCTTAAATAAAGCTGCATCTATCTCAAAAGAGGTGGAAAAACATCTCAAAATTATCTGAATGATGTTGACATCTACAAAACACTGTCTCCTTATCTGACTTCCTTTTAATATTTAAGTCATAGTTAAAATACTTAAAGGCTGAATAATGTTTATTAGAATGACAAAAATTAAATATTTGCATCTAATAAGATTTGAAAGTTACTATGAATTAAAAATGGGGTAGAATTTTAGATTTTAACTTTTGATCTAATCAAGTCAGGATTTTTTTGAAATAACTGTTGCTCTACTGTACAATTCTCCTATCTAATTCTACTCATATCCCTATATTAAAGATTAAAGTTCTTCTAGCAGTTAAACCATCATCCTTGTGTAGTGTAGTAGGTATAGTATATTAGGTATGGTACCTGAGTACTATAAATGAAATGATATCATTAATTTTGTCAGTTCATTCTGTTAATATATCATGTATAGAAAAATAAAAAGGCCAAGATTGTTCCCCCTTTGGCATATGGATTAACCAGATTTCACGGCCCATAGCTGTCCACTTACTGTGTTTTTGAACACAATATGAATTCAGAACAGCTTGTACTTTTGAGCACCAATATTTTATATTTTGCATAAACTCAATCTGCTTGAACCAAGTAATGTTTAGTATAAATAACTGTATCTAATGACGTGAACAAGTATTTCAGTTCAGCCTTTAATAAATTGTTTTGTCTGTTGCTTACATTTGTTTTCTTATGTATAGTTTCCTATAATTAATTCCCCACTTTATCCAAAGATTCAGTTAGTCTATGATACAATAGTAATTGAAATTACTGGCTGCCACATCACTAGCATGGATTACAGATGCTCATTTCACATTTATGAAATGACTCCTAATACACTCTTCTCAATCCCACATTCTTGGATATATCTCATTTGTTGCTAGTTAGATTAATAATGATATACACTAGGATAAGAGGAGAATTAACTACCTGGTTCTGTATGTGTGCATGCTGTGCAAGGAGCTCTTGATTTGGGGAGATTGGGTCTGTTCTTTTGAGAGATGCTGAAAACTGATGTCTAAAAGAAAAGGAGAGGTAAACAGATGACATGTCCTTATCAGGATGCTTCAGAGTGGGTGCCCATTCACTGTGACAGCTTTGTGCTCCTAAGAAGTCTTGTAGAGAGAGGGTGCCAACCTGAAAATGAAAGATATAATGTCTTGAGACAAGACCATCCATCTAGGCAGTGCAATAGCTCTTTCGCCAGGGGTGCTCTAGCAGCAGACTACCAAAAGAAGCAAGTGATAGAAACGTGAGGGTGCATGGGAGCTGTTGCATAAAAGGGTGCAAGTCTGTTGGGTGGCTGAGGGAGGCCCTCCCGTTGAGTCACAAGGTTCAGAAATGACCCCCTTGCTTTCTAAACTCCTTCTCAGAGAGAAGCCTAGGTGCGGCTAGGTCCAGTCTTAGTCCCAGACGTGGTCAACGGTTTATGTCTAAAGGATTATGTGTGTAGCCACTTATCAGAGTCAACGTTTGCCTGTCAGAGCCCCACTAAGGACTTTCAATGAAACAGTTTCACAAAATTGAAACAAAAATAGGTAATTTATTGAGGCAACAGATATAAAAAGTTCGGAATTGCCATTGATAAATGCACTTGCTGCAACAATTTTGAGCTCAAGTTAATAATTCAGCTCTTTTGTTAATGATAGTTTTCCTGGGGTAACATCTGACATAATCAGAGGCGCAAGTCTTGCCAAAGAGGCGACCCTGCTTGGGGGGGAGAGAGGTCCAGGCCCATCAATCCGTCCAGATAGTGGGAGTTCTCATCCTCAGAAAAGAGGATTCTAAATGCCAGATTTATACTTTTGGCGAGGTGGGACTAAGTCAGATATTGTGTGCCGATTGGCTCTTAACAAGTCTTGTTGGGCTGTTGATCGGGGCTGGGGGGGAGGGGGGAAGTGGCGGAGAACAAAGGCATTCAGTACAGAGAAGCAGTGGTCTGTTTAGTTTTACTGAGTAGCGTCAAGCTGTGAAGGCTCCCCCTCACCCCAAGGGTCACTTAGTTGATTGAGGAGTAGACCGTCAGGTGCCGCATCTGTTAAGATGAACAAATTGCTCATGTCCTGTCCCTGTTCAGGTCCAGTGCTTATCAGTACAAGATAAGCAAGTTGCTCCATCCCTGCTCTCGCCCAAGTTGGACTCCCCCAGGGCCCCTTCTGCTAGCTCATGATGGCCCTATATTCGGCACCAAGCCTGGACAAGTTCGGCATCCCACAGGAGCATACAGGAGTCATGATCTAAGCCAGTACCAGTGACTTGGAGCACTCTATGAGCGATGCTCTGGATGGCTGTTTGGGCTGCCCAATAGAAGATCAAAGTTAGGATTTTCATGGTAGCATTCTTCCAAACATCACCAGTTCCAGGGCATGAAGGATGAGAAGCTGGCAAGGATCCAGAGTTGTGGTGTGCAGGTGAGACTATGGTGTAGCAAGGACAAGTATTTCAGTACATAAAGAACCGGGAAACCTTTTGAGACAAAAGGAACCCATAAAGGGAGGAAAGACTATTTTAATCAAGGGGGAGACAGACTGCTGGATCTGAAAATTAAGAAGGTCATACAGGATTATTTAAACTAGGAACTGGGAAAATGTTGACAAGCATGGAGAAACACCTCGTTCAAATTGATTCAACTTGGCAGGGTAACCTGGATGATATTCAGTGCACCTCTGAAAAGGCCAGAAGGGAAATTAACAGAAATAGGGAGGGCAAGCTAGTTTGTCTAAAATGGCAGCTGGCTAACATGGCAAAGCTAAACCGAGGGCAAAACTAATAAATGCTGGCTTCTACACCAATGCTAGAAGCTTAAAAAATGAGATGAGGAAACCAGAATTTTTGGCAATACATAGCAATACTGATACAATAGGCATCTCAGAGACCTGGTGAAAGGATAAATAATGGGATATAGTGTTGCCAGGCTACCAGCTTTGAAGGATGATGGAATGAGATGTACAGGTGAGTGCATTGTATGTGAAGGAAAATACAAAATTTAACAACATAAAATATTGTGGGAAAAGAGAAACACTATGGAATTCTGGGTGGAAATCCCATACTCTAATAATAATGAGCAATTAGTACTGGGATGATACTCTGGGTTCTTTGATGTGGAGGATGATAGTGCTTGGGTAATGTTGTAAATTTAAGACAGGTTGCAATAGCATGAGATTTTCACTATTCATATACAGACTGTATCATTGCTGCCTCAGGACAAGAGGTAGATATAAGACTGTTGTATGCAATAAATGACTGTTTCCTAGAACAACTATTGTTAGCACTCGCATAAAAAGATGTCATTTGGGCTTTGGTCCTGAGTAAAGCACAGGACCTAACTCAAACAGTTTTAGTTGAAGAGCACTCTGTAACAGCTATTAGAATAAAATTAGGCTTAATATTGCAGTGGGAAAGAGCAAGCCAAATAAATCCTGCATACAGAGATTTGATTTCAGGAAAGGGAATTACATAAAAATGAGGCAATTAGCAAAAATACCCCTAAAATGAATACTCCAAAAAGCAAGAAACATGCAAGCAGCCTTGAGGCTGTTTGAAAATACTGTATTAGAAGCCCAGGTAAACTGTTCAGAAAAACATAATGACCCAGTAAAAACCCTGTACAGCTAAACAGAAAACTTAAGGAAGCTACTATACAGAAATGATTGACTTTAAAAAAAACAGAAAGGTTGTCCAAATGAGGAGAGCAGTAAAATTATAGCATATCATATATACACAGGAAATTATAGGAAATGTAAATGAATTTGTAAAAGATACTTAGATCAATAATAAAAAGGTCTTTAAATACCTCAGAAGCTGGAAGCCAGCTCATGAAACAGCTGGGTCACCTGATGACAAAGGTGTTAAAGTGGCATTTGAAGTTAAGGCCGCACCAGAAAATATGAGATTTATTTTTTGTATAATTTTTTTTTACAGTTACAGATGTTGGGAAGTTTCCAATATCCAGTGCATTTTTTGTAGCAGATTGGTCAGAACTATATCAATATGAGCTAAGTATATGGGAAGTATTAGACTACATAGAATAAGTTAGATGTCAAAAAGTCGCCAGGATCAGCAGCCATTCACCCAAGAGCTGTGAAGGAACTCAAGTGTGAAATTGCAGAGCTGCTGGCCAAAATGTGTAACCTATCATTACAAGCAGCCACTGAGCCAGCAACCTGGAAGACTGCCACTGTATGTCCCAACCAGAAACAGGGCTCCAGAGAGATCCTGGAACTGCAGACCACTGAGTCTGTCTTTCATCTGTGGTGAAATGGAAGAGTCTATATTAAAGGATGAGATTATTGAGCACACGAATAAACACAGCCTGTAAAGAAAGAATCAGCGTGGCCTCTGGGAAAGGAAATCCTGCCTCGTGAGCTTGTTCTGGGTACACAGTACATGGATACAGCTGCCAGGAAGGGAAACAGTGCTGCTCTGACCTCAAAAAAAAATCCAGGTCCAGGTCATGGGGAAAAGGCAGAGACTGGTGAAGCAGCACCAGAAAATGTATAGGACTGGCAGGATGAAAATGAGCTCATCTTTCCCGAAGGCAAGGACCCACATTAGACCTGCCCACCTTCAAACCCACTCTGACACACTCACCTCCATTTTGTCCCAGTTAGGAGTTAGGGAAGGGTTGGTTGCAGAGCTGTAGAGACCAGGTAGAGAAGTGTGTCTGTGCCTTACTAGATATTGAGCATAGGAGAAGGAGCTCACTTTTCCCCAGCCACCAGGCCAGACCTCTTGACCCAGTTCCCCAGTGAAGGAGACCATCAAGTTGGTGACTTCACAGACTTTCACATCCATCAGGTCATCTGGGTTTTTATCCAGCTTTGTGACTACCAACCTTCTCCCCCTAGAAAAGTCAAAGATGGCAGGTCAAGAGATAGTCTTGACACTCTTCCTGATGAAAGCCAACAGTCTTGTTCAAGATCCTGCAGAACTTTACCAAGCCTTCTGCAACAGTTTATAGTGCCTCAAGGGACCCCAGCAAACAGGGACTGATATCAATACATAGGAATCCCTATAGGATAGCTCTGATATCCAATGTCAAATGCTTTCTCCTTCTTGAGGGACAGAAGGCAGATGACAGACCAGCTGAAGGATGTTTTGGACCAGATAGGAGTTGTCAAAGATGCTCTGTCATGGGACCACATAGGCCTGATCTGGTTGAATCACACCCTCCAGCATGGACACCAGTCACAGCAGATGGCTTTCATTACAGTTGTGTGCTGAGGAGAGAAACTGGGAATCTGTGCCTCAGGTGTTCAGCAACAGGACTACTATGGCCCTTCTACACAATAAGAGGAGCATCCCACACATTGAGAATTCATCCCATATGTTGGCATGGTACAGGCCAAAACTTGTCCCGGAACACATAACAAAACTCTGCAGTCAACTTCGCTGTGTGCAGAGAAGAACAACTAAGAGCTTCTGAGAACATGACTGGAGTGCATGTCAGCTCCAGCTGGTCCTGTTTGTTTCTCACTGGCCTTTGGGAGCCTGTTCTACAGAGTACAATAACCCGTTCAAACAGTAGTATCTCTAAAGAAGAAGCCTACACTAAATGCCAGTCCTTCTTTTATTCCTCTGCTCCAGATCCATAAAAGAGGGTCTCTCTCTGCCAAGAAGCAAACAATGTGTTTCTTGGCACCCCTCTTCTTCCCTGAAGTGTAAAACTGCCTGCCATGATCTTTGTCTCAGAAGAAATGGATGCCTGAACATATGGCAACACCCCACATCCAGATGCCTTTCAGGGTCCAGAATTTGTTCCACTTCTCCTGATGTTCACTGAAAGGGTATGAACTGTTGCCATGCATGGCCAGGCACCTCTCCAGCTCTCCAACTCCTTGCTCAGCTGATCTGTCACTGTGTCCTTCTGCTGTGGGTAACCTTCTGCTCACCCATGTACAGCTGCAGAAAAACAGCTTGGCATGTAACTTCCCTTCTGCATCTCTGGGCTCAAGTGGCTTGGGAGACATCCACGTATTCCTGAAGAGTTCTCCAATTACCACAGTCCCTGAAAAAATACTTTTTGGTCCTTTGATTTTGTGATATCAGCTCTCTAGTGTGCAACATCTTTCTAGGTAGACAGTTGGCAAACAGTCTACATGCTATTTGGCTATTTTGAGGAATGTGCTGGGGTGAGACAAAGATTCCCCAGTAATCCAGTCTTCTTGTTTACTATGTATGTATGAAAAGTGCCTTGGTATTATCCAGTTACCTTGAAATCCCTAATAATTTAAGTCAGGTAAAGTAAAATGCAAATGAGAGTATTTATTTATATCGTCCACAGCTGGCAATGTCATGAAAAGTAATTATGAAATACAAGAATAAATACATTAAAGAAAACCCATGCATCAATGTATTATAGTGTAGTTAAAATGGATATATTTCTCTCTCCTCCTTCTCCTCCTCTTCCTCCTCCACCTTTTCCTCCTCCTCTCTCTTTCTTTTATTTTTCTTCCCTTCAGATGACTTGCCTTCATTTTTACTAAGACCTCCCTATCAGGTCTTATCTTTCTTTAACCACAAGTAAAATTCTTCCCACTCTGACTAGCAAGATGATGTTCAAAAAGATGCATGAGCAATTTGAGGGTCTGCTGACCCAAAAAGAAGCAGACTCTTCCCCCTTGAGTCATTACTCAATAAAGTGTATATCAAAAGGGTGAATAAAACAGTTTATGTAAACAAGTATGAGCAGTAAAAAGTCTCTGATTTCTGCCAATTAAGAACAGATAAGTTCTGTTTACTTGTGTCCGCCTGCAGCAATTCAGTTAGTTTGATTTAACCCCTTTTCAAAGGAAGTTTAGAGGAATAGTCACTGCTGTGGGAACTGAACTGAAGGAGGTCCTTGAATTAGTGCAGACTAGTGCAAAGGTTTAGTGTATTGTTTGTTGGAGGAAAAATTTCACTACCATTAGACATTTTGTGAACTAACTGCCTCTTATTAGTTTCTCTTTATTTTAATTCTGGTGTCTCTTTCTCATAGCATTTCCACATGAATTTCAGACTTGAACTTTTAATTTCTAAGTATATGCAGGAAAATATTAAAAGATTGGGTATCATATAATGGACAACCATCTTGTACAATTTTTGAGAAACAAAGTAGATCACGCAACTTGAGGAAGAGCTCAAGGTGCTGCATCAAAAGATGGCAGATAGTTTGTGCTCAGGATCAATTTACAGCAACACAGCATAGAATCACAGAATCATAGAATGGTTTGGGTTGGAAGGGACCTTTAAAGGTTATCTAGTCCAACCCCCATGCAATGAGCAGGGAAATCTTCAGCTAGATCAGGTTGCTCAGAGCCCCCTCCAACCTGATCTTGAATGTTTCTAGGAATGGGGCATCTACCACCTCCCTGGGCAACCTTGGCCAATGTTTCACCACTTTCATCATAAAAAATTTCTTAGTTATATCTAGTCTGAATCTACCCTCTTGCAGTTTAAAACCATTACCATTTGACCTATCGCACAAATCCTACAAAAAAGTCTGTCCCCATCTTTTTTATAATCCCTTTTAAGTTTGAGAGGCTGCAATAAGGTCTCCCTGGGGCCTTCTCTTCTCCGGGTTGAACAACCCCGACTGTCTTAGAGGAGATGTGTTCCATTCCTCTGATCATTTTTGTGGCACTCCTCTGGACCCACTCCAACAAGTCCATGTCTTTCCTGTGCTGAGGACCCCAGAGGTGGACGCAGTACTCCAGGTGAGGTCTCACCGGAGTGGAGTAGAGGGGGGACAACCATATCCCTTGACCTGCTGGTAACACTTCTTTTGATGTAGCCCAGGATATGGCTGGCTTTCTGGGCTGCGAGTGCACATTGCCAGCTCATGTCCAGCTTTTTATCCACTGTACCCCCAATTCCTTCTCTGCAGGGCTGGTCTCAATCCACTCATCCTCCAGCCTGTACCAATACTGGGGGTTGACCTCACCCATGTGCAGGACCTTGCACTTGGCCCTGTTGAACCTCATGAGGTTTACATAGGCCCACTTCTTGAGTTTGTCCAGGGCCCTCTGGGTGGCATCCTGTCCCTCAGGCATGTTCCCTGCATCACCCAGCATGGTTCAGGGATCAGTACGTTTCCATGAATTAAGCATATTTCTGAAAATCAGTGCCAGTCAACACATGACAAACATAATAAAGCAATCACTTGTCTTTCCAAAAAATGATTTTGAAAATCATGGATTTCAAAAGAAGGAGAATTACTTGGATAACTTGGATACCCTTTCCAGGATACAGAGAAAGTAAGTGATGAAACAATATTCCGAAGAGGTAAGTTTTCCCTGGGTATCCATTTTAACTCTCACTAGAATCTGATGTTTTGACATCCTGAATACTGGCAGGGGCAGAGATTCCAGGACAAGCCACTCAACTCTCATGAATCATCCAGAAACGTAATTGTTAGGGGAAAGACCCTGTAAAATGGGATTGCAGAACAATGAAATTAAGCTAAATTTAAAATGGAATAAATGTGCTGTGAGAGAAATGAACTTAGCCTTGTGACTATTAAAGTTTAAGGGTTTCTCTTTTTATTATAAATGTATCAGAGACAGGATAGAGCTCATGAAATTGTTCCCTGCAAACTGAAGCTTGAAGAATGCAATCTGCAGGCACTCAAAAAGAATGAGTTCACCAGCATCCTTACTTTCTATATAGACTTGAGCATAAAATTCCAGACTTGAGCATAAAACTCTGCTATGTCTGTTTAAACAGGAGCATTATTAAATTGATAGTTAATCAGAAACAATACCAAATCAAGTGAAAGTAAATATAAAAGTTTTATGTACGCAATACGCTGTGAGTCAACATACTTCATGGAATGGAGTTAGAGATGTGTCTGCAGGATATGTGGCAACAGAAATATGGAGGTACTAAGAAGGAGTTACAGCGATGTGTAGGTGACTAAGTCAGAAGTTAGAGATATGGGTAAATCTAAGCATTTCTTAATTGCAGCAGGAGATAAGTCAGAAAGCTGGAAATCATGCAAGAACAAATATATCTTTAGATCACGTCACAGATTGACTGAGTAGATATCTTTCTTTCTTAAACCGATGAAATGAAAGTTTTTTAAAACTGCTACCAAAATGTCTAACCAGTCTGGGTGGAGGGAAAAAAAAAAAAAAAAAAAGTTTATAAATGTGGATGAAGAAAGAACAGGAAATACATTCAAAAGCTGTCATTTACTTTGTTGCGTGGATATGCTATGAATCATCAGAAAACTTGGAGACAGTCTTATGAGGGGTAGTACACTGTAAAGCACTTGTCCTTTATTCACATTAATAACTTATATAAGTTGGCGCCTTTAAATTCTTTTTCTAGTACAGTTATTTAAAGATTGAGCTGCAGCTGGAAATGTGATGCAACTGTTTTAATGAAGTTCCCTTTCAGCATGGATTTAGAATTTGAATAGCTACAGAATTTACACAGCTTTGCAGGGCTCTACTGTTAATTTCTATGTTATTCAGGATTATGAGCATTATGCACTTGGTTTGATATGAATGTGAATTATTCTCAGACGACTTACAGTTATTCCTCTAAAAAATTTCATGGCTACTTTCCAGTAATGAGTGCATTTAAAATCTTAAGAGAAAAAAACCCACAACACAAAAAACCCCAAACCAAACAAAAAACCATAATGTAAACAAATAATAAAAATTTTAACCAGTTACATTGCTATAGCACAAATGGTTTCACATAATTTAAGTGTTAACATTGCAAAATTTTTCCTTTCATAGGGAATGGTGAAAACTGTGGAGTATCTAATAGGAAGTGTTGATGTAAGAGTGATTCCCATTTAGTAGTACATTAAGGAATTGTCCCTTAACTACCTATGACGTAGTAGCTGTATGCATGCACGTTATCATCAATTTCTGTCACTACATTCCATTCAGCCATTGAATGTATGCACGCATCCACACAATTATAAGTTCATAAGATAAAATGTTCTGAAATTCCCAAGTTCTAAAACTGTAAGTCCTATGAAGTCAGTGATGTCTAACTTGTGTGATACAAATAATGATCTTATAAGCTGCAGGCATATTACAAAGGGTATACACCCACAGAGTCTTTTCTTGGGTATTTTTTTGTTTGTTTTGGTTTGGGGTTTGTTTGGTTGGTTGGTTGGTTTTTGGTTTGTGGGGTTTTTGTTTTTGTTTTTGTTTTTTTAATAAGCTCTGGAAATCACAAGAACTTGTGAACCTTAAGTGAACATCCTTTTGTGAGAAAAGCATAACAGATTTTTCACATTATTTTGAGAATGCTTCAGTAAATCAGATGGAGAATCAGTAAAGGTTTATTCCTGAGTAGAAGGTCAGTTGGAGTAGGATATTTCAGGTCAGTCATCTACCAGTAGCACAAAGGAAAGTGGTATGAGCAGAACTCATATATCTTTTTTCCACTGCCAAGTGAGTATGACCAGATTCATATTTACAGCCAGGTCAACTGATATGAAGCAGTGCAGAGTCAGTCTTGAGAACAATAATAATATGTTTTATCCACCCTAAAGAAAGGAAAAACAAAAGAGGAGAATATAAAATGAATGCCCAATTTTAATGGCACACTGCTACAGGTGCCCAAACCATAAGCTATGTATATTACTGTAAACAATTCAGTTCATCGACCTGCAGATTACTGACAAATGAGTTTGTCAGTACTGTCAGGAGCTTGGGTTCACAATTTTCATTGGGGATGGTCTCATATAGTAGATCTTCCTGGCTAAGAGGAAATGATAAATTTATTGTTCTCAGAACGGTTGCCAAAATATCAATTTGTATTCACTTAACCACAGCTAAATTAATTTATATGTTAATTTTAAATGTCAGTTCAAGGAAGCATACCCTGGAATGAAAAGCACATACTTTTGCCACAGAGTCACTAATATTTTATGCTTTATGAATGATGTCATTCCTGGAATTAAAACTTGGAAACTGGAATGCAGTCTTGATCATTGTCATTATTATGGCCCATCCCTGGAAACACTCATGGTCAGGTTGGACGGGGCTCTGAGCAACCTGATTTAGGTGAAGATGTCATTGCAGGGGGGGTTGGATTAGATGACCTTTAAGGGTCCCTTCCAACCCAAACTATTCTATGATTCTATGATTACCATCCTCAAAAAGGAGCAGGAAGGTATTAGGGAAGGAACCAGGGCAGGGAGAGCCAAGTCTATACCTGATGCTGCTATTCACCTGTCATGTGATAGCATTGATAAATTATTTAATATCTGCTTCTTTTATTCTGTATTATGTCTTCATGAGGTGATATCCTGTAGCACTGTGCTTCGCCCTGGCTGAATCTGTTTCATTTCCTTTGCAGATGGCTTGCTGCCGTGGTAGATAATGGAAAAATAAAACTGCCAGGCTTCTACCTCCTGCCAGTTTCAGTAGAATTTAGGAAAAAATAGCAGAATTTAATCTTAAAGACTTTCACTATGGTCTTTCAGTGTCATACAAACTGTAACAATTTATCTCTCAGTTTATTTTAACAAAATGCTAATTACGCTTCACCAAAATTCTCCTTAAATCTTACATTGGTCTTTCTATGTGTTCAATGTTTCAATAATGCTATGACATGGGAAAACCTTGATCAGGATAGGAAAAAGAAGTAATTTGAGAAATAACAGTTGAACACCAGACATATCAATAGGAGGCATTCATAGCCAGGGAAGATGGGCAGTAAGGAGGAAAAAGCTGAGATAAGTGGAAACAATTTATATTAAATTTGGCAGATTTAGTTTCTGTTTCACACTTCAATAAAAAAAAAAAATAACATTTTCCATTAGATCATCCTTCAAAGTTTCTGAGTTGTTATGTCCAAGAGTTTTAATCATAAGAAAGCACATGAAGCAAAATAAAAAACCCAACATGTTTGCTCCTTGTTCTTCTGTCATTAGTATGTGTCCTGTGTTTTGGAAATAAGTACTACCAAAAATTAGTCCAAATATTTCAGCTATTTTACAAAGCAATGAAAAAAACCACATTAAAATGTGCAAGCCAATCTTCTAGTTATGCATAATTCTATAAATGCAAGCTTAGAAAGATTTGATTTGTATTTTTACAGACAGTCAACAATTCAATTTGACTTTTATTTTTGTTAACTGCCATTTACTGCCACTTACAATTTCTTACTCTTTTGGTTTCTTGGCCTTTCCCCCTCCTTCTTCACCAGCTCTTGGAATGAAGGAATAGGTTTTGGAGAGAGCCTTGTGGGTTAGAAAAGGCTGAAAATAGTACATTTCAATTTGAGGAAAAGTAGCTATATGAGAAATAGAACTGTAGAAGCACAGATATTTTACTCTCATGTTTTTGCACTTAAATATCAGGAGTTGCTGGTTTTCCTCTTTTTAAATTACTATTTATTGACAAATATTGCTGGAAATAGAATCACTTCCTAGATTTCTGGGGTTTTTTCCCTGGTTTTCTCTCTGTTAGATACATACCTCATAGACTTCTGCAGTGACAACCAGTCACAGATAGCTATTCATTTTTGCTTTAAATGTACAGAAAAGATGAAATCTGAGCAGTTAGGGTCTAAAATCCACCAGGTGAGGGACATGAATTATTCAAATAGCTTTAAGGGGAGCTAGTAAATTGTTTGAATTGTTAACTGTTTGTGATATTATTGGGTTTGTATGGCAAGGTTTTAGTAGTGGGGGGGAGCAATGGGGGTGGTTTCTGTGAGAAGCTGCCAGAAGCTTCCCCTATGTCTTATGAGGAGCAGCTGAGGGAACTAGCAATCCCAAGCACAACTACAGGCTGGGAAGAGAATGGATTGAGAGAGGCCTTGCANAGGCACTGGAACAGGTGAGGTTGTGGATGCCTCCTCTCTGGGAGTGCTTAAGGCCAGGTTGGATGGGGCTTGGCAGTGCTAGGTTAACAGTTGGACTTGATGATCTAAAAGGTCTTTTCCAACCTAAACAATTCTATGATTCTATCCCTGCTCTGTTCCTGTCCTGTCACAGTTCTGTGCTTAGTACCACTTCAACTCTGTTAACTATTTTATGGAACAGTCCTACAGATGGTGAGGAAAGTAGAGCTGCATTCCTGTCCCTTTAAAACCAGAAGCACAAGGCTGTGCCCTCTCTTTTCAATAGCCAAGCAAATCTGACCTTGGCCAAAACATCTGTGTTCTTATTCTTATCACAGAATGTGATGGAATAATTCCTTTATTCATTCACTTTTATAATATCATTTTTATTAGGATGAAAGTTTTGAAGGTAAAACATGTAAAGATGAAAAAAAGTCTATACATATTCCACTTAGTAGGTATTATCCTTCACCTGTGTAACGTTCCAGCATTTACAGAGACAAATTCCCAAATTCTTTGTTCCAGTCTGTTTCATATATGTAACTCTCTGATCTAAGCTCAAGGCTTTAAATGGTTTATTTGACTTGCCTCTTAAACAAATATAAGATATCATGTACAAAGTCGGGGGTTTTGTTTGTTTTTTGGTTTTGTTTTGTTTTGTTTTGTTTTTTCTTCCCTCAAGCTTCTCTAACTTTCTGGGGATCTGCATTAATAGTGTCATCATCCAGAGTGGAACCCAAGAATATAAACACTCTTAACAATAATAAAAAATGCTTAAATAATATATTTTCCGCATGTACAGAGGATCAAACTTCTCTCAATATAATAAGAAGATGCCCATGCATCCAGAATCTCAAATCTGTAACGTCCTTCCTAACTCACCAAGCTCCTTCCATTACCCTTTCACAATAATCATTTGCACGCTGAAGAAACTGAAATCCTGCTGTTCACTCAGTGTGTGCACTGCAGCCTCTATTGCTTTAGTTTTTTTACCTCTCGGTCAAACTCTGTGTATTCTTGCTATTTTGTAAACTGGCTGCCAGATTACGACTGCCTTCTTGATTGGCTCTTAGGCTTTATCATAGTTTTGAATACCATTAATAACTAACAAGGTTATGATCTGTCTATGGTAGAGGCTAACACTTTACTGATATTGCAGTATGAAATATTTCCTTATTTCAAAGCAATGCTGGAAAAAAGCGAATTCTAACACTGGTTGTCAGTACTACAAATGTGATTGCTTTGCTAGTAGAATACCTTATAGAAATAAAAAAATAAAAAAAACTTAAAATGCATTGTGCATAAGTGGGATTGGAGACAGGATCCAAAATAGCGCTTTTGATTTTCCTAACACAAATGGAGAAGCTGTAAACTAGATATGCTTTAATTACATCTGTCCCCACAGCTTCAGAGTTAGTGTTGTTTTATGGCCTGGGGAGCAGTAATGACTCAGGTCTGTACAGGTGGCAGGAGTCCCCCCTGCCATGGCTCTGTGGAACCGAACCCTTGACTGAAGAACCCCTGAGCAGCTGAACCAGCCGAGTCAGTCCTTGCGAGCACCAAGCGACTACCTGCAGCAGGGTAAGGAATTCCTCTGTAACGTTTCTGCTACAGTCCATGTCGTGCTGGAAGGCAGAGTGCAAGTTGCCTTGAACCTGCTTTGTACCTCGGTTTAACCTTACGGTGAGGATAAGGTAAGGGTTACACAACAAGCATTTGTGTAGCTTGAAGCAGACACACGAGCCAACTACACTAAAATCAGGAATGCAGAAAAAAACCACTTCAGCCTGTTTTTTCTGGGCTCAGAGCTTACAATTTATTCTCTAAAGTTAAAAATAAATAAATAAATTGTGATTTTTTTTTTTATTTTTTTTAAGTTAGTTTAGATTTTGGGTCATATTTTGAAATAAGCAATAGTCAAAGCAGTGCACTCTCAATATTATTGTCACAAGCTGTAATTTCTCCTTTTTCTTCCTAAATTATTTTCTTTTATGCAGAAAACATACCATCCTTGACTTTAAATACGATCTGACTTCCAAACATCACTCAAATCTTATTTTATCTGATGAGTAGAAAACTGGAAAACATTCAACTTCTTTTACTTTGAGTGAATATTCTCAAAATAAATGCCTTGCCTAATGAATTACTTGTTTTGAGTTCTCCTGGTTCTATCGGGATTTTTTGAAGTTAATTTAGATTTGGGGTGATATTTTGAAATAAGCAATAGTCAAAACAGTGCAGAAAATTATTCAAATGTTATAGAGATTGATAATTGCTTAAACAGAAATAGCATTTCTGTTTTCTGTCTCACAACAGAGAAAATAACGTGGAGGAACTAGCCTATCCTTAGTTTTGTTATTATTATTTAGTAGCCCAGATTTTTATTTTTTTTTCAATGTAGAATCCTAGGTCAAAAATTGACTACTTATCATATAAATCTGAAATCTTTTTCTTTTTCTTCCAGAGATACACAATTATTCCTGTGGTAAGCTCTCCCTGGGTTTTTTTTCATGTGTTAGCTAGTTTTGTGTAGGGTTTTGGGGTTGGTTGTTTTGCTGGAGGTTTTTTTTGCTGTCCTTCTTAGTGTTCAGTTTTGAACAAGCTACTCAACACAAGAGCCCTTGTGAATAATTTGTCCCTTTCTTCTGCTCAGAAATGATCTATGAAAAAAATCAACATTTTAAGAGTGTTGTTTGCATTTGTTCAACATACAGTAATTTAAAAAAAAAATTTAGCCAATTTATTTCTTGTAGAAAAGAACAATTTTCTCTTACAGAAATGCAAAGGTTTCACACTGCATTTGCATTTCTTTAAAGCGAGTCCTTGAAACTGTGTTAGGATATTGGGCTGGACGTGCAGTGCACCAACCTACATTGTCCTTGACACTGGTTCCAGATTAGAGGATTTACTGGTATGTGTTTTGACTCCCTTTGCTACCCTGCACATTTGTGTTTCCTTCTCACACTGTGAGTTTTGGATTTGCCCTGACATGATATTGTGCTATAATCACCCAGAATGTTTGGTGAAGTGACATCCCACAGTACATCTCAGATGCCCTAGCCATGGGGCTCTTTGCTCTTCTGCAACTGCGTTGTCCCTTTTTCTTCTCCATAAAGTCTACCTTAGACTTAAGAAAACTCTCATGCACCAATTCCTGTGAATAATTCCGGTTTTCTCAAAGTGGTGGTTTCGCACAAAACGTGTAATTGAAACTCTTGAGCAGAGCCAGTCACCAGTAACATGACATTGCCATTTTCTCTCTCGAGGGGTGAATCTTCCTTTTGTGTCTATGCATCACTGTTAAAGTATCACTGACTCCATGAAATGTTGATATTAATATAAAATTCTTGAAATGGCCTTCACCATAGGAACAGAACAAATAAGCTTTCTTTCAACACTGGAGTAGCAAAAAATTGTGTGTCTGTAGCAATTGGGAGCCTATGAATTCTTTTCTGAACAATTTAGAGTTAATATATTTTCAATTTAGGCACCCAATTCTGTTTTTGCAGCTTTTCCCATGAGATCAGAAGCTAAATCTTAGCTTGTATGAATACATATCAAGATCCTTCAGCATTTTGCTTCTGTTTATGAAATAGTTGTCTGTTTTGTGAGTGAAGTGCAGTTAGTCCTTGGAGAGACTAGAATTAATGATTTTAGTACAACATGTTTGGGAGTAAAAACTTTTTCTTCTTTACTTCCATTCCTCCTTCTCTGCACAGATAATTTTTAATTATATTTTTTCTTAAGAAATTAATTATATTTTTCCCCTTATTGGGATATCTGAAAAAAAAAGTATAAGCATTCCTTTGGTTTTGTCTAGAAATCAATATGATTTTGAAATGTTATTCACTTCATTTTCTGCTGCCACTTATGTAATTATGCTTCAGCACTCTTTTAAAGAAAAAAGCACAAATAAAGAAACATTGGCCAGCTGTATAATATATTCTGAGCACAATTTTCTTGTTACAAATAATTGTAAAAATTTTCAATAGCTTTAATTGCTACTGAAAATGGTGCAACAATTTCTCTCTACAGAATTCAGGCTGGGCCAGCCACCATTTTCAGATCTCTTCTTGTATTTAGACAATTGCACTCCCAGCGAGCACTCACATCTGTGTTTAACATGCAAGGCCAAGCCAACAAAGAACTATGCAAATGCCAAGTGCTGTTCCTGTGTCCACTCAGTTTCCTTTTTTTGTTTAATTTACTCAGTGGTTCAATTTTGCCTTCAGGGCTCTATTGACTAGTCTGAAATATAGGCAAAATTCTAGAAAATGCTACCCATTGGTGGCTGCCTGCTTTGATATGGAATGAATAACGATTAAGCTGCTTTACATTAGAGCAACCAGAATAAGTCCCTATGAAAGAATTTAATTATTTACTCCTTCAGCACTGGAAACTTGAGGATGGAGGGGCAATCACTAACAAAGAGGAGATACCTTATTGTGGAAGATGAAAGTGGGAGGGAGGAAGAGTAGGTACCCGGCCAGCTGCTGCATGGTAGCCCACCGGGAAGCCCATGTGAATTACTCTCAGAAAGTTCATAAGCAAAGTGGAGCTGATCTGTTAATGAAGATCTAATATCTTTCTCACCTGCCCTCTGTTCATCTAAAATCTTTGTGATGGATGATACTTACACTGAGAATCTGAGAAGCAAACCTGGATTTAATACTAATGCCACTTTTATTCACAAGTTTCACAGTGTGAAATTGTGTTTTCCTTGTGTGAGCACAACACAAACAAATAGGAAAAAGAGAAGAAGAAGGATATTATAGCAAGGGATCCAATGCCTATCATCAGGTACTGCCCTTCTACTAATGTCATCCCCCCCTTCAAAGCAGAGTTGGGGTGTTCAGTGGATAAATAACCTTCTTACTGTTTTCCCACATTCAAGCTTTCAAATATGTGATTCCTTTTCAGGGTTAGATATGGCAGTTTTATAGAAACATTAGATTACCCCCCCTTATTTTTCTTTGTCTAGCTCAATGAGGACAATGGAATAAAAAAATAAATATTATCCTAACTTAATTTATTCCTCTATTTTAGTACTGTATAATATTACATCTGAAACTTTCTCTGAATTTCTAAATCTAAAAGCCACATTCTTGTACCTTTTTTTTTTTTTCTATTTGAAGTTAAGTTAAAACCAGAAAGATAGCTGTTATTTCTGTGGTTCTTCATAAGGAAGCCATAAGGTATAAATGGTGTTGAAGCAAAATACCGTAGAATAGAACTATTTCTTCACCAACCTGAGAACAAAGATAAAAGGTATTATTAATACATAACTGCTTTTTAAATCAAAATAAAGATGCCAAGAAAACCATCTAGCAAAGTCACATTAGAAAAGGTGTAAATTATAATTATGCAATGAAAGAGGCACTATATTTCTGACAATGTTGTAGTTAATGTGAAAGTATCACTGATTTGTTTAGGATTCAGTTACATATGAAAAAGTCATTTTGAATTACTGAATTGAATTATTTTCTTACCACTACATTTTTACAGCTACTTTTGCCACATTCAGTTGCTTTTCAAGACACTGCAAATGACAAAATGCTTACAAAACAAGTTAGTAGAGCAACAGTGCAACTGAATGGCTGGACAACCTTCCCACTAAGGTAATGTAAATATCTGGCCAAGTTGTGATTGAATAGAAGGAATTTTATACTTACCTTCTGTCATCCCAGCATAGCTAAGATAACATGACTGCTGGTTTCCCGCAGATTCAAGCCAAATTTCTGAGGCAAGATCAGAGAGGCCAGGAACCATGTCACACACAAAAATCCATCTTTCACAGTTCTACCTAAGTTGGTATTCCTTACGCATCATCTGGGCAGCTCCTACTGTCATGTCTGATTTGCATTAAGAGAGTATTCACAAGCCTGAGTCACAGATGAGGGCATTACTGTCAAAAACATGAAACAGTAAGACAGTATCCATTCCAAAGGCAATGTGTCTAAATTCATGGTGCTCCTCCATACAAGTTAGGACATTTGAACATAATGTTAAAAAACCCCAAACACACACACACACACACACACACACACACAAATTGGAGATGATTGACAGAGTAAAACAACGGACATTCTGGCACAATATATCAAATGATTATCATTGGGCTGTTTCCAGCTCAGTCTATCTCACTCTACTGTTGTACAGAATAGTAATATTTGCCAAAAATGAAAGACTGTCATGAAGCAACTCGCAGCAGATCTGACTGCCAACCTGGAAAAATGCAAAATCCAGTACCCATAGCGTACTTTTCTAGCACGCACGTCAGGAGAAATAATAGATCAAAGACTTACAAAGTGTACAACTAAGGAAACTATATGGCCTTTCGTCAAGAAGCTCAGACTATTCTCATGTGTTGCATTACATTCTGAATAATTCCTCACTGTGGTGTAGAAAGACGGATGATCTAAAGCCAAATCAGTATATGGGAGGGAGAAGAATGATGAAAGACAAAGCTTGGAGAAAGGCTTAATATGCTGTTTTTCTGTTTCTGTTCAGCAAGGACACAGAAAAAATCCTTAAGAAAAAGAAAGGCTTCAGTTGATGATACATCTAATACTAAATTTCCTACTCAGATACATTAGAGTGGGACTGGTGGTTCATTATTATAACTGTTCCTTGTTGATTAGAAACAGTAATGTCAGCAGGAGTTACAGCTACTGTATAATGCAGAGGACTCAGACATTAACCTACTGTGCTACTTCATCACCTGGGGCGGCGTTCATCTCACCCAGCATTAGCCACCTAAATATTAGCTGCCTAATCTATGCCAGTGATGTGGGTTCCTTCAATGGAGATAAATGAATCTCTTCAGTGTGATTCCTCTCATCCCTAGGTCTGTATTCACAGTGCATAAGATGAATTGTCCTTTGGACATGCCTCACTCTCTGTGTATTTATCTGCACGATTGTGATAGATCAGGTACCTACATGTCAGGTGGATAAAATGGGATATGACAAAATTCATGCTTATGCATTTGATAGTAATGGCATGTCTTCACTGCACGGCACAAATCTATGAAGGCACTTTTCAGCTATCTTACTAAAAGGCATCTTGGGAACGAAAGCAGGGAAATTTGTGAGGAATAATTCATCCTGAGAAGGAGACTGATTTGCTCCAGAAAAGGAGCCAAGCAGCCATTGATACAAAAATCTCTCCATAACCTCTGAAAGTCACAGCAGTTATAAAAGAATAGGATCAATATTTATTACCTGGGAGGTTTAATATCTTCAAAAGTTCTTCTATATAAAAGTTATCGCATAAAAACCTAATGCAGAATACTGGCATATTTAAGGAAGCTCATCTTATTATTACTGTTCTTTTTTATCTCCTCTCTGGACAAAATAAGTGGTCCAAATTTTTAGTACAGTATCCTATTCCTGCGACACAGGAACTGTCGTTTTGCGTTTGCTTAACAATGAAAACTTACCTTTTGCAATAATAATTTACAGACAGTAATTTAAATATAGTCTAGAAGATATCCACCTTAAACAAATTTGAGATGCCAGTTTTTCCCAGTTGCAATCAGTGTTAAAATTTGATTTTTTTTCCTTCAACAATTCAGAATTGAACTGTTTCTCCATAAATGATGTCTACTCTGTATACTTACATGCACACCTGAACCCAGGGGATTGTGCTCTTTCTTAATGTTCTCAGACTGTTATCCTTTCATCTTAAACATAAAGCAATAGATTACTTTTAAAGAAAACTGTTTAAGTTCCTACATTCTATTCTATTCCTACAATGATGTAGGAATAGAATATATCACATAAAGCCAATACAATAAGGAAGATGTGGATATTATTTACTCTGCACAAAGAAGAGAAGGAAAATACATTCCATAAAATCATAATTTGTTTTAAAGTACTTAAGAAAATGTCATATAAGGAATGATAACCAAAGGTTGGCCACACAGAGCAATTTTTAAATAGATTATTATCACAAGTATTTTTAGAAATATATAACTTTGATCAAATTATATGTCAGTGTGACATGAGCAGAAAATCTTTTGTAGTTTTTTTTTAGCACTATTGTTTAAAGAAATCTTGAAAATTCTCTTGTGATTGAAAGTTCAGTAGAAAGGCTCTCTTCATCTCCATTTACCTACTTCATGGTGTTTTGACAGATCTTGTATGCTCAGCTGTAGTACTGACTAAAATAAAGCTGCAATTTTATAAGCAGTATTTTATCCAAAATTGTAGGACTACAAAGGAATTTATCCCCCTTTATTTTTTTTCCGGTGAATTAAATAGTCTCTGCATTAGGATGTTGCAGTTCTGGCTTTCTCTTGTAATACCATTGCATTTGTTCATATATGTAGAAAAGCAAAGGTGCATTTTTAAAAATGTGAAAGATAATGTGGACAATAATATGATCTTAAAGTAATCTTACAATTTAGCTCTTTTTTCTGTGATATTCCCAAGGCTACTTTCAGCAGCCTGATAAATTCTGAGGACAAGTATCTTTGGGGAAACATCTATTTCAATGAATTAATTTAAAAGGTAGCCTTGGTAGAAGAAGGATCATAAGTTTCTTTTTTTACTTTGTCAGTACACTTTCAATGGACAGAGGTGCAAAATAGGCACAGTTTTGAAAAGGTTTCTATACAGACAAACTGTGATAAGACAAAAGGTTTGTAATAATTAGGACAAAATCATGTGTCACTATGTTACTTTTGTTCTTCAGCTGACATGACTTCGAAGCAGTTCCAGAGCCAAGACAGGTCATTACTCCTGTCTGCAGGATATTAAGTATCACAATTGCTAGAATTCATGATGGTCAAAACATTTTAAAATAAGGAGAGGAGAGGAGAGGAGAGGAGAGGAGAGGAGAGGATTTTTGAACTGCTATTCTTGGCAATGTCTAAAAGGTCTTAAAAAATGGATTTAACTCTTGGAGCCAACTCTTTTAGCAAATTTGGAAAACGTGTTCCCTGTCTGTCCTAAATGCATCATAAGAAATAATAGTAGTAATGCCTGGAAAACTGAGCAGCTGCTATGGCTGCCCTTAATGGCACAAAGATGTTACTCCAAAGTGAACATTTTTGTGTCAGTTAGGCTCTGCTGCATTAGAACATGCAATTTTAAGTTTTGAGCCCTGTTCAAGAGAACACCTTATTTTAGGATCGTGCTTAAATTTATGCACTTGTCCATCAATTCTTTCTTAGCTGGACTGAAGAAAATTTAGGGGTAGACTGCTAGGATGACCAGAAAAAGATATGCACTTTAAAAGCTGTTTAAATTACAATTAATTGACATTTACTTCCTCATTATCTGCTCCAAACCTATGGAATTTAGACCCTCAATGCTTCTGATGAATTAGTGTTGACTGTTTAATGGATTTTTACAGTGGGAACTCCAAATGTATCTTAGGAATATTAATAAACATTTACAAATAGTAAGTATTTTACTTGATGTAGAACATGTGGCATTCAGCACTCTAATGAACTTTAATGACTGGCTGAAAATCTGGGAATAATTGAAAAATTAAATGTCTAAAATGAATCTCCTCTGAGAGGACTTTTCCACTAAAGCTTTTTGACAGAGTAGCAGAAGTGTAGCTCTTGATTTGTTGTTTTGTATACATCCACATTGTCCTCAAATTGAAATAAAATTATCTTACACAAATGCAGTGCTTGTTATGAGGTAATGTACTAGATGTAATTACCATCACAGGAGCTTTGTTCAGAGCATTATAATTTTTTTAATGTCATCTTGTTCATCATCTAAGCAGACAGCTAAAATACATATTTATATAACCATCAATATTTAATTAAGCAAAAGACTTTCCTCTCTCTATCCTAGCATAGCTGGAAAACAAGGAAGCTCCAGGAAGATACTTTGCTTTCCTCCTTGATATCTCACTCTAGCCCACAAATAGCTGCTTTCTTATTTTGCAGAATGTCACAGCTCTCCCTTTTTTCCATGAAAGTCAAATTATGTATGTGCATTTATTTTTTCCATTAACAAAATATGTTTATGACATCCAGACATACATCTCATGGCACTCTGGCTTCAAATCCCCAGATACTTCATTCCTCAAAGGATTATATGTGCAAGACAAAGGGAAGTTAAGGATTAGGATTGACAACCATATTCAGTTTCAACAATTTACTTTCATGGATTTATTCCTGTAACAGAGTTAAAAATCTGGTCCCATAGACACACAGAATCTGGCAGGGACTATGTGGAAATTTTCTGTTCTTGACCATTTAATGAATTCAATGGAGCTGATAGTTTTCTTCTCTGGTTTTCTGAATATTCTGCTTTACCCTTAGAGGTAAGAGAGGATCTCTTTTTGCGTCATTCCTGGAAATACCATTTGTTATTTTTATCTATGGATTTATTAATAGACATAGACACAAATTTGGAAGCCTTTCACATTTTGAAATTTCACCTCTGTTCTTCATTTCAGTCTGTCACGCAGTGAATTCATCAGTGTCATTATGTCTCGTAGTCATGAATTTTTATCGAAGCCTCAGGCATTACCATAGTGACTCCTATTGAAATATGTTCAACATATTTTGAAAAGTTGACTATGCTGCAGTTAAAAGTGTGAATTACTCTGATTCACCTGAAGCTTTTAATAATTTATGTTTTAAAAGGGGTTGTTGATGTACTCTATTGAGTTTGACACTAATGTATTTGATAAAAAAATAATTTTAAGGATAAGGCTTAAGTTTTCAAAGTTTCCTCTGATTCTGTGTATAAATTAAATGGAAGTGGCTAAATACCTAGGTCAGCCAAGAATTCACAGCTCTGAACTGCAGCTATTCCTCACCTGTGATAATCAGGTCAAACCATGAAAAGGCAGCCCCATAAACTAAGAATAAGAATTAAACAAAACAACCACAACAAAACAGAAACCTGTGTTTCAAAATACGGGATGCAACTGAGACTTGGAACTATTGCTTAGAATTTGCTGGTTGTTAGGATTTATCCTGCGTTATTGGGCATTGAGGTGAATAATGAACAGTAAGGTGAATAGACAGAGTGCTCAATAATCTCATCTAGGCTCCCCTTCCCACCAAAGGTTTGACCTGATGATCTTTTGAGGTCCCTTCCAATCTGGACTGTCCTATGATTCCATGAATAGTAGATACCAGAGGTAGCTGTAGACTTCAGGAAACTCCAGCCACACTCACGATGGACTCTACACCATCTGCTATGCAATAGCACATAATTGGGTCCTAAAATCATGATATTATGAATATTATGAATATTATGTGTTGTTCACCCTGGGGGATCAAAGACTAGTGAACAATTTATGCTACTAAAGTGTCCTAATCCTTTTTGCTTTAATACAGAGTTGTATACAGGAACAAGCATATATTCAGCTGCCTCAGTGAGATACTTAAATAAAATCATACTTTTTGAGGAAAGTGATTCAATGGTCTGTATCCTGAAGATACATTATTCTTGTCATAGTGAAATCTGTGGAAGAGAACAGCCTGCCAAAAGGGTAAACACCAAGGCTTAAGTCCACGTGGGGCTCTTTGGCCTATTATGTATACCTTGCCCAGAAATAAAAGGAAGAAAACCCATTATTATTATTATTATTATTATTATTATTATTATTATTATTATTATTATTGTTGTTGTTGTTGTTGTTGTTGTTGTTGTTGTTGTTGTTGTTGTTGTTATTATTTCACATACTCTCTTTAAGAGACTCAGAGCTGTACAATATACCGGTTTGTGATCTAAATAATGGGTAACAGAGCTGTTGATAATATTTTTACAGACGCCACTAGGGCATATAGTGGCCTATCTTTTGAAGCCACATCGTAAAGAGCACGTATATCCACATAGCCTCTTCAGGAGCAGATCCTCAGTCAGGCTGTGCAGACTGGGAGCTGCACTTCAGCGATGAAAAGCTTGGTGGTGGGTCCTCTTATGAGCTTCAAGGACTACCACTGTCATCCTTAGACACAGTTCTCTTTATTTGTGTATCGGTTTGGTTTTTTCCCAGCCTGAAATGTGCCAAATGATGCAAGGCCTGTGCTACCTTCGGCAGCAGGGGTGTTCTTATGCTGTCAACCCAAAGGGTGCCCACATGGCTGGTGCCGCAGAGGTGCGGCCGGGCACCGGAGCACGCAGGACTGCGGGGACGCCCAACCCACTGGCATCGTGTGGGAGGACAGCATAGGGCCACAGCAGCAGGACTTGAGCCACTGTTTTCCAAATTGCAGACTGGAAGGTACCTCCTGAATGAACCATGCCCAGGCTTTGCTGGGTGTTTTTTGTTTGTTTTGGTAGGACCTGTCACTTCATATCAAAAGGCAGCCTGGGAATGAACTAATGCTCATGTATTGTGAATAATCTTGGGACCAGGACCTAAAAAAAGAGCTGGAGAGCTGAACAACTTGTAGCACACATGTACCTTAGGCTGCTGGAAGCAGTGGAGATGATACAAAATGTGCCTTTTCTCACTGTTCACTGGCATTAAGCCACTGCTTAAAAATACAGAGAGGGAACTATTGCAGTAATCTATTCTGCAGCAATAAAAGGAAACTTGAAAGAAGACCACATCTCAGTTATTAGTCCCTCCAGAGTTCTTAGGCTCTGACATTGTACCAATATAATGGGATGCTTTATTTCAAAGTCTAATATTTAATACAAAGATTAGCACAAAATATACAGCCTCTATTCAGGCTGCAGATGAAAAAAGAACCTAGAAATACCTTCATGCAAAATTCTGGCATCTCCTATCCTGCTGCTAGCTCTACAAATAGGCCAAAACAGCATTTCTGCCTGTTCTTGCTGTTTTTGTTAGGTAGGAAGGCGTCTTACAGACTATTGTCATTTCAAAATCTAAGATGAGATGACATACAAAATTTGTAACATGAAATAAAGGAAAAGGTTGCATTTTAAAATGTGGATGTTAGCTGCCAGAGCCCAACCCAGGCTCACTGGAGTCCAACTGACTCCAATTTGTTTGGAACGTGCCCTTCCATTACCTGGCAGTTATTGACTTTTTGTAAAGAGGGAAAAAAACCCCATGTATATTTATTTTTAAATTTCAGTGTTTTCCTTCGTTTTTGTCACTGTCATAAGCAAAAAGAAAATTGTACGAATGGCCAAAGAATCATCTGAGACCAGGTGGTCTCATATGAAACACCTCAAGGAGAAAAAAAAGATCACAAAAAGACAAATAGGTAATGTGGAAATAAACAAAATGAGAAACATAGGCATAAAATGAGTTATGTGGTGTATTACCAAAACTACCAGTCCTCATGGCTGCTTTTTACTTGTATGGACTATTGTTATATTGCTAGGTGACTGACTGATCATTATTCCTGCTTTTCATTCTATGACATTTTCAACAACACATTACCTTGCATCATCTTCTCAGCCAGATTGGCTCTCATTCCTGACACATATGTTAGGTACAGAAGCATATTCATGTTCAAATTCTTCAGAGAGTGCTTTACTTCTGCTCTTTCCCCCCATCCTTTCTATAAACAAAAGCTCTTCTTGTCTTTCCTGGATAGTATGACTTTGTGCTAAAATTAAGACCAATGACTCAACCTATTTCCTGTTTGCTTTCTTGTAAAAGTCAAATTGTCTAATCAGTCTGTTTGCTTAGGACAATTTTCAAGACACCTATGACCTCCATATCTAAACACTTTTATCTGAGCATCTATACACAGCAGTAGATCAAATCCATACTTGCTTTCAGAATTTCAAAATCCTCATGTGATAGAAATGCAAACTAGTTATGTGACAAGCATTCCTAAACATTTCTGGAAAAATCACTGATTTCTACAACTTCAGCATTTTTGTTAATTTCACTGGAAGGCCATCATAAATGTGAGCTATTTGCATTGTTAGGAGACAGTAACATGGAATATTATGCAGATGATCACAATGAAATTGAGTTTTCCAGCAGTTAGCACATAAAATATAACTGAGAATGCTACAAAAAGAAGAAAAAATCCATTGAAGAGGGATTTTTACCGTATCACTACAACAGTGTTTGGCAAGCTTTCATGTTTGAATGCCTTTGATACGAGGACAATCGCTATAATGTTACCACACAGAGATGTATAAGTTGCCATAATTAATTGCTTTTGTACATACAGAGTTTGTCTATGAAAGACTGTGTGGTATTTCATATTCTATGATGCCTTCATTCTGGAAAACACTGATGTTCTGTGCACAGCCCAGATGCTTTAGCTAAATACAATATTCCACCCCAGGATAAAATATCTTGCATAGGGACTCATTATCTCGACAGTTTAAAACAGCTAGTAAAATTACTGGCTGATGTGGAGAACGGGCCATAACCTAAACCATGTTCAGATGCTGCCTCCTACACCTCGCTGTTGTCGGATTTTGTCTTTCATTGTGAAAGCCAATACTAGCTTGAGACTTATTCATCCCAGCCTCCTCAGTGAAAGTGTGGACTCCCTGGTGCGGGGGGGAACGTGGGCAGAAGCGAGACGAGAGCACCTGCATCCTGCAGACTGTGTTCCACCCCGGTGGCCGCCAGCTCCACGCTGAACAACCATTATCACCAGCGTAGTAGCTGGTTCACTGGAGTCAGACAGGTGTAGCCTGACACTCTGTTATGCCTTTTGTAGTCCTAATTGCTAGTTTCTGGAAAGAACAAACAAGATACTTATAGTTAAATAAATATGTATGGAAATCCCTTTATGGCTTTAGATGACAAACTGAATAAAATTCTCTTCCACAGATTAGTAACATCCATAGATATGAGTTGGAATTTTGTTTTTCACCATAACTGTCATGGGACTGAGCCTGTTATTTCTAACATCTCGATGAACTGGTTTCTTATACTGGTGTGAAACTAACTGTGCATTCACAACCCTCTATTTTCATAGCCGTGAAGGGAAAAATAAAGAAAACCTGGGTTTGAATTTGCAGTGTTTTGTTTTTACAAAGTGTCAGTTTATCAGACCTTCTCAGATCACATTCCCATCACGGTCCAAAGTTCTTCAGACCTGAGATGGTACTTCAGTTCTGAGAAAGTCCCTGAATATAGTCAGCCACTTCTCAATGAGGGTTACCCTCTGCAATGTGGGACATCAAGTAACTCATCTTGCACTAAGGTTTTTCACATCCTTAGGCAATGTGAAAAATTAAGCTTTTTCCTATGCTTTAGATTTTGGAAACACAGCAAAAATCTTTTCTGCTTTGCTTTAATTATATTTGCCCATCCTTCCAAAAAGGGCCTTCAAGGACTTTGTTTAAAAATGACTGCAAATTTAATGGATATGGTTAATAGTATAACAATACGTTTATTTGTGTTCCATTCTTAATATAAGCCCAGAGCAAAGAAATGGGAGGTGGGCTTCTATGGTCTAGTGAATAGTAGTGCCGTTTATAGTTGTGAAAACAGAGATCCAAATCTTGCATGGAAAACAGTGAGTAACCCTTCCTGAATTAATGAAGAAAATTGTTACCAGAGCCTACTGCCGAGGTATTTTCCTTTCAAAGTTAGGGATGTGAAATGTAACTGCAGTTGAAAGTAATCTGGCTTTTACGGTCAGGTAATTATTGCTCACCTAACCTTCTCACCACTTTTAAGAAATAATGCTATCTCCTACAACTTTAATGGGAAGACTTGGGGATTTTTTTTCTCCTCCTTAGGTATTAAAGTTCTTACTGGTCTTGCTATCAACCTCTGTTATGATCTGCTATGTATATGTGCAAAAATTTAAAAGGATGCTGGCAGGATGGAATGCTGTAAGGAATGGTTTTTCACATTGTAGGCACTTACGCATATTTAATCCAACTTTGTATATGTATTTCTGGGTTTACTTCATGCCAGAAATTCCAGTGAGTAACTGTGAGATAATTATATTCTGCTTTGAAAGTGAGCCATTTGGTACCTGAAGCAGGACTCAATCTGACAGCAGTTTGCCATTTTCACTAGAAGCAAAGCAGCCATTGTAGTTCCAAATCCTACAAATCTTGAGGTTTGTTCTTACCTTAATGACGTAAACAACTGTGGTTCAGAAATAGAGACACATGTATTTAAAATTATGTCTGTTGACAAGGACTTGTAGGATTGTTCTTGGTAGGTCTTCATAAAAATCCAAAGGAAGAAAATACTATGGGAAGGCATATCTGTTCATACCGTAGGTAATCATACCTTCCCATTCACCTCACTCTGCTTGGTAGCTGGCATCTTGTGATTTCTTCCCTCCTCGTGCAAAGAATCTTATAGCCACTTATGACTAATGCCATCTACTTCTCTTTGGACACATATTGGTTATTCAGCATCTGCAGAAAAACTTAGCTTCCTGTCTTGAAGGTGAATTCTTAATCATTCATTTAGCTGACACTTCTAGTGTTGGCTGTAATACAACTATTGACAAGTCCCCAAGGAAGAAACACACTATTCACCTTTTTACCTCCACCACCATTTTCCCAGAGGAAATGGGTTCAAATCCAATCTTCCTTCTTCTCCCTTTACCTTTAATCTGAAATACTCTCCAGCTGAGTGTAACTGTACAAGGATCAGAATCAAGATACAGCAGTCATTTGCTGGATTCTAATTATTAACAATTTCCACAGCTGTCATACAGTACCTCTGTTTTAATTGGTTGTACTAATAAAAGCAGTATTTCCATGCACTGAGATGCAGACTATCCTCGTGTAATTTAGGCAGCCTGCCGTAAGCAGCCTTATGGGTAAGTACTTAGTGATTGCCACTTACTACAAAAGGCTTCCCCTAAATTAAAATAGTGAATTTGAAATTAAAATAGTGCATATGTTGCATTAATAAAGTCATAAACCATGCTCAGTCAAGCTGCTCTAAGTCACTGGAGAAGTTTTAATCAATAAGATTGTGTTCTCTTTTTAATATTGTTCCATTTGGAATTGTTCAGAGACCTGTCCTGAAACAGAAGATCATTATTTATTTTTTTTTTTTTAAATTGTGATGGGTTGACCCTGGCTGGAGGCCAGGTGCCCACCAAAGTCGCTCTATCACTCCCCTCCTCAGCTGGACAGGGGAGAGAAAATAGAACAAAAGGCTCGTGGGGGGAGATAAGGACAGGGAGACATCACTCAGCAATTACCAACACGGGCAAAACAGACTCAACTTGGGAAAATTAATCTAATTTATTACTAATCAAATCAGAGCAGGAGAATAAGAAATAAAATCAAATCTTAAAAACACCTTCCCCTCACCCCTCCCTTCTTCCTGGACTCAACTTCACTCCCAATTTTGCTACCTCCACCCCTCAAGTGGCACAGGGAGATGGGGAATGGGGGTTGTGGTCAGTTCATCACACGTTGTTTCTGCCGCTCCTTCCTCCTCATGGGGAGGACTGCTCACACTGTGCCCCTGCTCCAGTATGCGGTCCTTCCCACAGGAGACAGTCCTCTATGAAGTTCTCCAATGTGAGTCCTTCCCACAGGCTGCAGTTCTTCACGAACTGCTCCAGCATGGATCCCCCATGGGGTCACAAGTCCTGCCAGCAAACCTGCTCCAGCGTGGGCTTCTCTCTCCATGGGTCCACAGGTCCTGTCAGGACCCTGCTTCAGCATGTGCTCCCTGTGGGGTCACAGCAGACTCCTTCAGGTGTATCACCTGCTCCGGCATGGGGTCCTCCATGGGCTGCAGGTGGATATCTGCTCCACCATCATCCTCCATGCAGAGGACAGCCTGCTCACCATTGTCTTCTCCAGGGGCTGCAGGGGAATCTCTTCTCTGGTGCCTAGATCACCTCCTCCTCCTCCTTCTTCACTGACCTGGGTGTCTGCAGAGTTGTTCCTCTCACATATTCTCACTCCTCTCTCTGGGTGCAAGTTCCTGATGGGCTTGTCCTTGGCCAGCGGCAGGTCCATCTTGGAGCCGTCTGGCATTGGGTCTATCAGACACAGGGGAAGCTTCTAGCAGCTTCTCATAGAAGCCACCCGTGTAGCCCCCCTGCTACCAAAACCTTGCCATGCAAACCCAGTATAAAATTATTGAACATGAGTGGTCACAGCAATTGCAGATTTTGCATAACTGATAAACTGATAAAAAGATCTCTTCTGGGTTTAACATTTCCTTCTATTTGACTATTTGATTCCTTAAAAGAGATGGAAAGAGGCAATAGTGTGATAACTTGAGACACCTGTACATCAGTTATCAAATCAAGTCAAACAAAATATTAAATATAGTAAGCACTGTTTATAAAGATGTGGCCTAAATCTCGAAAAGATGTTGCATCAGTTGGGAGGTATTTTGACTTTTCAGTTTTAAGTACCTATCCAGACAGAAGTAACTGTATAAATTCTGACCAGAAATCACATATATATTACTCGGCTCTGGAAGCTCTGAGAATAAATTATTTTGGCAATTTTTAACACATTAAGCAATATAAAGACTCTTCTGAGCCCTGTTGGGATTTGAAAGTATATAAATTAGTAATTTTCATTCAGGAATGAGGCTATCATCTACTCTATTGGCTGCATAAAAATTTATGTACTGATAGTAAGAAAAACTTTTTAATGGAACAAAATTCCGTATGAAATTTGTAATCTGGTGAAATTGAAATGTATTGTGTGAGTATGACCTACATATTTCAAGTTTCGTCCTGGCTGGTGTTTCCAAGTCCAAGCTTTAGCTTGTCGTAAATAGTCAAAATCAAAAGACCTGCAGAAATAATACAAAATTTAACATATAAGACATAATGAATACAAATTTTAGTTTTAAACCAGTGTGACGATTCTCAGAGCCTAAGGCAATGTAAGTACAGGTTTATCATAAGTATACTTTTTGTCAGTTAAACATTGTTAGTGTTTTTCTTTCTATAACCTCTACTGTCATATGGAGAATTCAAGGTAGGTGTTTACTTGAAAAAGTCCCACTGACTTCAGTGGGCATTAGGAGAATCTTCAAGACTATCTTTGCACTGCAGGACACCCAGAGAATATCTAACAAAGCCAGACCCAGAAGTGCAGCATCACCTTATTCTCCTTCTCTCCCTCCCCTACGTCCGCATCTCCATGTGTAAGACAGTGGGTGATCAGGGCAGGGGGAGCAGCATCACGCAACTGTGATCAGGGGGTCAGAGGACTGGGACGCCAGGCGTGCCAGGATGCTCATCTGCTGTGCCGTCTAGACATAGCCTAAGTTACGTAGCACTTGCACTTGCTACAGCGCTCTGACAGCACTGCAGAGACATTTTTCTTTCTTTAAAGAAATAGAAACAGTAAAACCTTGTAAATGCAACATCCATTTTACAAGGTTAAAACAGAAGGCAGTAAAAGCAAGAGTCAAGGGGTTTGGTTCATCTCATTTTCTGTCAGTGTACCTTCAGGATAATTCAGACCTCTTCTAAGAATAATGGTACATGGAATATTTTTTTTCAAGGACCAAAAAGGTTTTATACATGTGTAGGGTTAATATGTAATTCTTCTATTTTTTGCATCTATGGGCATGAACATTAAGCGTAGACCTGCACCCATGTACGTGTGTGTGCATGTGCATCTCAACTGGCTTTCATAATGATAGAGATAAATATTACTCATTAGAAAAAAAGAATATTTTCTGATAGCACACATATTGCTTACAGCTGTGGGCAAAATGCATAATCAAAAAAAAGCACATTTTTCTCCTGGTGATATTATTTATTTATTGCTCTACAGATACTGAATTATTTGTTTCATTATCTCTCTGTACTTTCCAATACGCAAAATCCTTATCTACAGAGAGGCTTCAATTATATTCAAATTCTTTCTAAAAAGACTCATAACATATTGGCTATTTTCTCATTTGTTGGACAACAGATATCATTGATGACATCTGAATTAAAATTACTCTTTTAGGCAAAACAGTGAGACAACTTTAATTTTGTTAAATTTTTGAAACAAGTAAATCAAGAGGTGATAACATTTATGGTGTGTATTAAACAGAACATGAAAATATAATTCTAGAGTGTTCTGCACATACAATTCCTTTATCCAAGAATGAACACTGACACCATCACTGTCTTACAGGTTTTGAAATTGAATAACAAGGCAGTTGTGACTCTGTTATTATCACAATGTTAGCAGTAATTTTCCAGTTTCCTTCTATAGCCATTTACATTCCTTCTCTGTGCCTGTCAAGTATCAAATTAATAAATGTGCAATGACCATCATTAACAAGAAATTAGTACTTACTATACTTTTCAGTGTGTGATCGGGGAGTACCTTATCTTCTAAATCTGAGGAATTTCTGCAGTGATTACATTATGTACCAAAAAATAACAGTCACATTCACCATCATAGGTGACTCATTCATGTATGTATGTACGTACGTACGTATGTGCATGGATAGCTAAGACATACAAATGCTTTTCAGATCCTTAAGAATGAAAAGTGTTACAAAATACTAGACACCTCTCAGTAATTCCCACAGAGAAGTCAAGGAGCTAGGCCAGTAAGTTACAGGAATGGTTACAGTGGCTGCCAGCCTGGCTGGAAGACATCTGGAAGCTCTGTCCCATTCTGAAAGATGAAGGGAGCTCCTGCCTCTCACAAGCGGTTCCGAAGCAAAGCTGCATACACTTTTGTTTTACGTTGTTTTCAGTAGATTTTTAGGAAACAACAATTGGAACTGGAAGATAACAGTGGTGCTGTGGACTTCATGATTTGCCATTAAATAGAGATATTTATAAAATACATTTTTCTAGAAGAAAATAGATATTCACTTATTATTTCTTCCCCTACTTGTTTTCCTTTTGTGTTCTCTTTTCCAGCTATCTACTGACAAAGTATAGCACAGCTTACTGGTGGAAGGAGAACTTCAACAGTGATATTTTACTGTTCTAGCTACTAACTACGTAGTCTGATCTAGGTCACTGATGCACAGGGCTTTCCATTTTCATTTTTGTCCTCTGCTCATGGGAGAGACATAAAGAGATTAAAGGGATAATGGGTCTGATCCAAGGCCCTCTGTGGGTAATAGCAGAGCTGACAACAATTCTGTTTCACAGCAACTTCTGAGATTTGGGGATTTGTTTTCATTCCACTTCGGAACAAGTGGACATTTTTGCTAATTGAAATTCTTTTGAAACATTCATGTTGACTATAAAATGTGATCTTTTTGAAACAGGCAGAAGTCTGCTGCTTGGTAATCAGAGAAATGGTATGAGAGGTGAGGGTTTCGTGTTAATCCTCTCTTCCTTATAACATGGGACCAGGTTTTTCATCCCCAAACTAAATAGATCAGCATATTAATAACACACTCATCCAAACCATCAGGCAATTATGTAGAACTAGAAAATAATTTCCATTGATTCTAGTGGTCTTTGAATTAAAATCATAGAAACAAATATGGGCTTTCCTCTTAATTTTTAGCATGTGAAAAAAAAATTAATGCAGAAATTTTTACATTCTAGTCCACACATAATAATGGAACAGTTTCTTTTCTATACTCAGTCTTACGTGCTGTTACACTAAAACCACACTGTGTATTGTTTCTTTTTTCATTTTACTATAAGGAACTCTCTAATAAACTGTAAAATCTCTAATTGATAAAAAGACTTTCATAGCACTGACTCGGAGGAACAGTAGAAATTGTGGTTTTTTCATGGGTTTCAATATTTTTTCTGTGATGGACTTGGTGGGTTGATTTATGAACTACACAGTAATAATGTTGAGCTCAAAATGAATGTCCAGTCTGTAATCGGAAAGCATTAATTCTCATCTAAGACACAACTATATGGAATATATCAGTGTCATGCATGATGAGAAGATATTGCTTTCAAAAGCTGATTTATAAATATAAATATGTTCTTAGAAACACTTAAGAAGTTTATAACTGGAAGTTTCAAAAGAATGCGTACTTTTGTCTCTTTTCTTTCTTTTTATTTTGCTAATTCTTAAACTAGAGAAGTCTCAATCCTGAGATTACACAATAAAGTGTATTCCTTACAGATATTGGGGGCTGTCTACCAAACCCTGCAGGCAGGATTGCCATCACTGGTAAAGAATGTGCCCATAAGAGAACATAAGTCTTGCATTTTTTTCTTTTTATTTTTTTTAAGACTACATGTTTCATCACAACTCCACATATTCTCAACATTTCCACCTTGATTTGTTCTGTGTGGCATTTCAATTTTTTGAAAGGTATTTATGCACAGATTTAAAATACATAGATTACAATAACTGATGCTGGGGCTGTGATAGTTAAAACACTTACAAAATCTTTTCTTCAGATCTCTAACATTCTTTATGTTGTCTACATTCTTTTAATTAATGGTTTTATGTATTATTTACATGTGAATTAAAGATACCTAGTGAGAACAACACTAAAAATTTAGCATCCAGTACTTCAAAGTTCTTTTACAACTACAATATTTTGCTGTATTCAGAACATTAGAGCCCCGAATGCTGATTATCAGGGATTCATACTGTGTATGCGCATGCATGCACACAGCTCTCTGTGACCCTCATCATCTGCCATTAAAAATTATTACCATTATTATTCCCAGTTCTGTGAAGAGTTCTCTATTGTACTATCGCTCTTTCCTTCTTGGAGTCTCAGGCATGGCTGGGTAGAAGGTGTAAATAAATGTTCACCTTTTCACACTCTGAACGAGCAACAGTGGACAGGAGAGATTCATGGACTACGATACCAAAAGAAATTCAGACCGAAGACAGCATCTGAGCTGTTACTACTTGAGCAGTATGCAGGATAGTGAAGCCTGTAATATGGGAACAGCTCAGGGTTGAAAGATCTCAGGGTGGTTTGAGACTTTAAGCCCCATTATCTAAGAGCTAGTGATATTAAGGAGGCTTGGGGGAAGTCAGTTTCATGAAAGATCTTGGATTATTGCCCAGACTAGACTATCAAGTTCAGGAAGGTCGATGGGAATAAATCTGAATTTGCCAGACAGATGTAAGAGGTTTTCTAAGATCTTTTTCAGCTCCAAATGTCAGTCTTCGTAGTGTCTCCACAGGATCTTCGCATCTGGGTTGTAGTTTTAATAGAGTACTTAATCACAAGAGACTACGGAGTATCTCCTAAGTGATTCTTCTCTGTGATCTGGGAGCATTAAACCATTTTGTGACCAGAGGAAGCCACAAGCAAAAACCATAATTTAGACAAGGGAACCATAAAAGCCAGACAGAATCATTTGCCTGATGTACCAGGAAGAATACAAAGAATAAGTTACATATGTGGCAGTTCCTTGAATCCCCCTCTTTTATCACAAAGAAGCTTTATAACAAGAATTGCTGTATCCCAGCTTTGATTTTTTTTTTTTCACTCAGTATTTCAGTTTGTCAGAATCTGTCTCTTTGTCCATGAAATGCCTTCAGGTTAATAGTCTTTTCTCTCTGCAGAGAAGGAGCCAGCATGCTAATGCAAAACCTCTAGGAAGTAGCCAGCACAGGTATTGAAAGTAAATGATTTATCTACTGGCAGCTGTACATCACCTTCTGTACGGGAGCTGCTGCAAGTGACTGTTCCAGCCTTCAGTGTGATACAAGGGCACAGAGAAGCTTCGATATATATCAGCACCCGTCAATACCAGCTTGGATTCAGATGCCAATCAGTCAAAACAGCTTGCATGAGGGGTACATAGACTGGTACATAGACTTTCTGTTATAAATACAATTAGGGTTTGGGGTTTGGGGTGGGGGTGGGGGGGTTGTGGTTGGTGTTTTGTTTTGTGTGTGTTTTGTTGTTTTGTTTTTTTTTTTTTTTGACAGAACGTTTCTGTTGCAGAAAAGCCAAATTATAAAAAGTGTTTTGGTGAGGGGCCAAAGTGGCACCAAGTCAGCTTTACAGAATTGTGTTTTGAAGTAAGCATCAAAATAAACTGATATGATCATAAGAGAAAATACTTTTTTTTTTTTTCTGGTTTGGAATTACATCTGATTTCACTATACTGAATAAAAGAAGAAAACATTATAAAGGTTTTGGCTGATGTGAAAGGAGCTTTTCTGAATTTTTTATTTCTCTGGAAAATTTTGAAATATTTTATCAACAACACAGCATTTCCTACCAAATAAAAGTGAACTTTCTCCCCATTTCTGGTCTAACTGATAAATTTCACAATGATTTAATTCTTAAAATGCATGTATTGCATATGCTTAAAACTCTGCTACCTTTTTATCAAGCTTTATGTAAATTTCAGGGGTTTATATTTGTTTCTTTTAAGAGCTATTAATCTACAATGAAAAACAAATGTTAAGCCCAAAAGTTAACTCAATAATTTCATTTAAAAATTAAGCAAAGTACAGAGGTAACATTTCTTTCAAGCATTCACACTAGTATTGGCATAAAATCTAGCTCACTGGTTAGTGCCACTTGGAAAAAAAGCCAGGAATTTATATTCATTTCATAGCCATGCAACCCTACCCATGATGGGTTTTGCTAAGGATTTCATAAGTTTGTGATAGAACTGTGACCCAGTTAGACTTAGTCTCCCTGTAACATCTGCAGTGATAAATAAGATTGCTTTGAGATGCATGTCTACTTTCTCTTTCCCTCTTTTTTTGTTTTTTAAATCTGAGGCCCATGTTGAAGCCTAATTAACCTGTAAGAACTGCAGTGTCCAACTATTGCATACTGTCAAGCGGTTTGTTTAGATCATGAAAAAGCTGCAATTAATATTTGATTTCATATTAAATTATAACTATTTTAATCACATCCACAGATAATTTTTGAGAGGTATTACTAAGGGAGAAATAGAATCAGAATATACTTACGAGTCAATTTATTCTTCTGAAAGCAATAAATAATTTAATTTGGTGTATTTAAATGCTACTTAAGTTTTTCCTCAGTCAGCCTTTCATCATGATAATGCAAAGTCTACTAAAATAATCAAATATGTACTGAAGAGAATAAATTAATTATTTTTATACAAATATTTGTAACAAATGAAAGAAAAGTGTCTATGAGCTAATAAATACATAATGGGCATAAAACAGGAAAAATTACATAAATCAGCCAATTGAAATTCTGAGGGAAACTAATCATCTGACCTCAACTTCCGAGTCACTCATGGCAGAAAATAGGATACATTTTTTTTCTAGAGAAAATGGAGTATTAAAAGCAGTATCAAGATTCTAAAGTTACCACTCTGCAACACTCTTCTCACTGTTATTTCCCCCCCCCCCCCCCAAAAAAAAAAAAAAAAATTATTAAGGAATCGCTAAAAGGATTGGTTAAATTTATATGTAAGACATTCATTTTGTTTCTTCCCGGTTTGTAAGTGTGGCCAAAGCTTTCCCACAGATGCCTGTGTCAGTGGAGTTCCCTCCAGGAAGGGGGAGGATAATGCAGGCAGCAAGACCAGAGCACTGATTTGGGACTAAGATGATGCAGATGTCATTCTTATTTTTAGCAGGTTTCATCTATAACTTGAAAAAAACCCACCAGGTTTATTCCTTCCTTCATTTTTCTTCTGTGAAAAAATTGTTTCAGAAATATATAATATTTGTACAGAGGTAATACTTGGAAGACAGATTAGTGCTGTGAAAGACAAGTAGAGGTGGATAGTCCAAATTCATTCCTTGAATTAAAGTTTCATTGTTGCTGATTGCATCTCAGAAGGAACACTTCAAAGGTACCATGTCAAAATGTTTTGCCTTGTATAAAAATTAGAAACATTTTGTGCAAGTGTTTCTTATACTAATGAAAAAAATACCCATTTCATGATTTCTGAATGAGATGTGGTGGGTGGGTTTTTTTATATCTGTGAGCAAAACAGAGCTGGAATTGCAGGAGGGCTTGCTTTGCCCTGGAATCAACAGCTCTTGGGAAATGCTGTATCAGAGCTGGAGCTTCAGCTTGGTACCTCCATGTTTCTGTAATGAGTGATAATCTGGTACAGGCATTTGCTGCACAGAAAACCTTTACAGTAGGAATGTCCTGGAGTAGGTTTACTTCAGAAAAGTGGCAGGCCCTGCTTCACTGCAGTTACAGGTGAAGAGTATTTTCTATTTTTATCAACTTTGAGGGCCCTGAGGGCACTTCCAGTCCTTACTGTCCCAACCCAACCCCCAGGACCTCCACCCCTGTCCATGGGACCAGGACCACATTTCAGCTCCACCTGGGGCCATCAGTCCCCACTGTAGGACACAGCACACATTGTAGGTTTTCCTGCCTGCAGTTATCTCATGACCATGCCTGTGCCCAGCCATGGACCTTGCTGAACTGGACCCTGATCTGTGCGTTGTCTTCCCAGTTTGACCTTGCACCTTCCTTTGTCAGTATACCCACCTGGATCCCAGAGAGCCAGCAACCCTTGCAGCACCCTGATACCACCCCGGAAAAGTGCGTGTCCTACAGAGCCCTCAGCAGCAACCTGCTCAGAAAAGCTGTTCTGGAGCAGCACATCGAGGCAGAGGAGCCCCCAAGTGTGCTCCTTCCATGGTATGGATAAGGGAACCATATGAAGCTCTGCTAGTTATGTCATCTGTATCAGACTGGAGCACAGAAGTAGCAGACAACATTAGATTTTGTGTGACATCATCAGAAGACTAGCTTAGCAGATATACGTGACTAAAAGTAGCCTGTTTAAACAAACAAACAAACAAACAAACCCCCCAAAAGTGTGCTTTTAATTGCATTTCTGCTGTTTTCCTTCATTTCCATTTTGGTCCTTGGCCAAGCCATGGAAAAGCACCAAGGTGGCAAACAATGTCTTTTCTGACAGACAAAAGTAAAATGAAGGATGGAATAAACCTGGTGGGGTTTTTTTTTTGTTTTGTTTTGGGTTTTTTTTGTTTGTTTGTTTGTTTTTGTTGTTTGTTTTTGTTGTTTGTTTGTTTTTTGTTTTTTTTTAAGTTATAGATGAGATCTGCTAAAAATAAGAATGACATCTGCATCATCTTAGTCCCAGATCAGTGCTCTGGTCTTGCTGACCAAGATGGCCAAAGGCAGGGACAGGATGTGCTGCGATGAAAAGGCTGTGAAATATTAGGTGGAGACTGAGCAAAGACAAGAGTCACAGAGCTCTAGTGAACTGGACTGTTGGGAGTGGTGTGAGTAAGAACCGTGTTCGTGTTCAGTAGATGCCACCAAAGTGTGGTGGGAGAAGCATACAGTGATGTTGGGAACTATTTCACAGTTGTGAGCTGTTAATCCATGGCTAGGGGAGGGGGGGAAAAAAACCAACCCAAAACTTCATGATTGTCCACATGATGGAAGAGCAATGCTGATTATTCAGTAGCTAAGGATGTGGGGGGTTTGACTCATTAATGCAGAAATGCAGTGGGTCACACAGTTCTGAGCTGGGGTAAGTTTCTTCAAGAAACATCAGCAAATGGTGCAGCTCCCACAGCCCAGATGGTTTTCCCTAGGGTTAGACGTAGGTCGTGCATGCAAACCACATGCATCGTGGCAGAAAACTGCTTAGATTTTACAATATATTCAAACTAGGCCAGTTTTTTTCTTTCTTATGTGCACTGAGCATCAGCACACAGTGTTCAGCCTACATACACCTATCATGTTCCTCACACCAAGAGACACCTACATTCCCTTCTCTGCAGCGAAGGAGTCATTCTTTGCATTTACAGCAAACACTGAATTCATTCACAGAGCACCACGTTGCTGTTATGGAACTGAGGAGGGAAATCTGAGCTAAAGCAGCTGCCCTTTTTACTGAAGATTCGGAGGGATGCCATGGTGGCTTCAGGCAGGAAGGCTTGTTTCATTCATCCATAGACAGAATCACCTCTCCATTTCTTTGGCAGTCAAAGAAGCAGCTCCTTTTTATCACCTTTCCCTGCCTGGGAGCTATGAGTGTGAAAAAAAAATATTGAGCCATCTGAAAGCATTTGCTGATTAAACAGCCATTGCTCTCTTCATCCTCATGCAGGCAGACACTTGGGCCAGGTTGAAGATGCTGGGCAGACCATGGCCTAATATGCATCTGTCAGGGATTATCTGCAATGGGTGTAATTTTGTACCTAAGACTTAATAGCTCTTTGCAGAATGGTTTCAACTTTTGCGCAAAACTGTGACTTTTATTCCATCTGCAAAAATTTTCTCAAGTATATATTAATGATCTTTAATACTAGGCTGGATGGGGCTCTGGGCAACCTGGTCTAGAGCACGGTGTCCCTGCCCATGGCAGGGGGGTTGGAACTAGATGATCTTCTAGGTCTCTTCCAACCCAAACCATTCTATGGTTCTATAATTATATGAACATAGTAATGTTTTTATAAACTATGGCTGTATCCATATATATTTCAAAATGCTTTAATTAAATAAATTATTTGGAGATTACATCCCATGTTTGAATTCCACTCTCATCTTTTAACTGCCACTTCAAAAAATCATGAAATTAACAGAAATAAATTCTTTCACATCCTTAATAATCTTTTATCTTTTTAGTTTTCTTATGGAGACTTATAAATATTACAGAGTGTCAGTTAGTAATTTTTAAATGATACTTGTCTTTTATCAGTTATCTGTCTTCCAAAGGGAAAAAAAAACCCAGTTTTGAACTTGGCAATGTGTAAAATTGATTTTTAAATGCACAGAGGGCAATTTTATCTTATTTTGGTGAAGAAATAGGATAATTTTGATAATGCAAAGATAAGTTTTTTATTGAGGTTAATACAGAAAAAAGTACTTGATAGTTTTCTTAGATCCTACTGTTTGTAGCCTATGATTTGTTACTTGCCCTTTCTAACTTGTGATAACTGATTTTAATAAATTAATTACTAAGGCAGATAACACAGATAATTTCCCTGAAACTAGATAAATCCTTTCTTATAATTTTATCCAACTTCTCTTATAGGTTAAAAATACCCATTAATGAGATGCAACCCAATTATAGACTGGCATAAATAATAACAGTACTGAATATAGTGTACAGGCTGTGTGTAAAATTTGGGATTAAGGAATAAATTTAAGACTATGAACTTCACAGTTTGGCTCCGTTGAGGTTCTCTGCTGTTTGGTTTCAATGTATACATGTCTAAATTCTTCAAGCTTTGAGACGATTTCAAAAAGCTCAGAATTTCGAAGTAAAATTCACATAGAATTTATAGAATTGCTAATATCCTGTTTACATGTGAAAAGAGGGATTTTAATGCATAAGCATATTCAGTTGCAGTCTGAACAAACCCCCGTGTCTCTCTTTGAGTCTACGCAAGTGTGAGTTTTAAATGGATTGACAAGAGCTCTTGAGAAACAAATCACAGCAGCAAGGAATATTATGGAATATAGCTGCAGCTTTTTTGGCCACCCACAGACTGTAAAAGGTTATTTTGGTCTCCATCATTTCCCCAGTCAGATTTTCAGATTACAAACCATGGTGACAAATGACACATTATTTTATGTAAGTGTGCCAGATACTGGTAAATCAAGCATTTTCTTTAAGTTTAGTTTAGACTAGTTGTGGGAAAACAAGAGGGAATATGTTCATAGACTTTTCTAGAGTCAGTTGTGTGGCTTATTAGCAGTCTGTGAAAGGACATGAAAAACAATGCGAAGTTGTCAGAAATTGGGAATGTGCTCTGCATTTGTAACTCAATATAGGAGTTCCAACGTGCTTATAGATGACCTTGTGATTTACTTATTATAAAACACATAATACTTGTTCTTGAGTGAGTTACATTTGCTATTCTGATTGTTATATTTTCCAAAAGTGGATATTGAAAATAGATTAATTCTATTCTTATAGAATGTAAAACCCATCAGTGCTATATGTTATACTTAATTTTCTTTAATATTCTGCTTAAAAATATCTTCTTACAGACTGATAATGTCTTTTTATTGAACATTTTTATGTGAATAAATAAGACCTGATACTTTGTAAGAATTAAAAATGCACCTAGAGGTCTATTAAAGGAATTTTGACATTTAAAAACAGAGTGCTTATAAATGTACATCAACCATGCTTGGTTTTAGGTACTGATTTTCATATTCAAAACAGGAGTATACTTTGCCTTCATTTGCAGACTGAAGTGTGTTTCATATTGCTTATGGCCTAAAATTTATAAAGAGCAAGGTTCTGTCAAGGAAATAATAGGTAACAGCATAGATAACAGTGGAGACCCATGATGTGTTCCCAGAGATGCTAGGATCTGCTACATGAGTGGAAAACCCACTGTTGCAGTGATACTGGATAAAAAGGCCCTCCCATCTGCTCCCCAAAGCACCTGCAGTATTTTTCTCCTATATTCATTTTAATTGTCCACTACTACAGGTCATTTCTTTCCCCATGCACTTTTTCAAAGCCTTAAGTTTCAGCTCTTCATTTCCCAGCACTTTAACAGTGAAGCTTATGTGTGACAGATGTTTGCACTAATGTTTGGCTGCCAAATGTCAGAATCACTATCCACAATCTAAGTGAACTATACTTTAACTAGAAAAAAGAGATTGGGTGATGTAATAATTTTCCTAAGGGAAAAGAAGACAAATGACCTCTTGCAGATAGATAGTCAATACAGTTTTACAAAGGATGTCACTCGCTTCCTTGTTGGGTGACATTCTTCCTTTCATCCCCATCTTTTTTTAAACAATGCCATTTTTATCTTCATGCCTAGCCTCTATTTCTTCCATTTTTTATGCTGTTCCTCCTCTGTCACTCCATCCTTGCGGGTGACTTGCATGGCGTCAGTCTACTGAAGCTGCAGAACCTACAACAGAAGCCAACCTAACGTCAACTTACTACGTGAAATTTCTTGATTAGTATTGCCCATATTACACAAAAACAATCGTGGGTCACCCACTCTGACTTTAAATGTTGATTCATGTTCTTGACTACACCCTAAGCTTACCTGAAATATGATTTCTATATATGGAAGAATCGTATGTTGTGTCTGTGCTGTCCGAAGCAAAAATACAACACAAAATTAACCTTATAATCTTATGTAAAACTGGAAGTCATGCTTATTTCATACAATCATGTAGCATCAGTTTGATAATTAAAAATATTGCACACTCTTTTCACCTGGTTTGGTAGAGTTAATCTTCAGCGTATTCTTACTGCTAATGAAGTTTCTGTTGGAAGTTGATTGTGGGATTGGCTCTAGCCAGGGTAGTTAGAAGATCATAAAAGAGTATTTGTTTCCACTTTGTTTAAAATCTGTGCTCTCAAAGGTTGAGTGTCATCCTTCTGAGCAGGGCATGAGCAAGGAGGGTTACAGTTCTGCTTTACTTCTGTGTTTGAATAGTTATTGGTTCATTACATTGTACTTATTTCAGTTCTCAGACATGTATTTTAATCATCCTAGTCCTAATATATGTATAGTTGTAATAATTTATTTTCTCAGTCTTCTCAGGAGAACTGCCTGTTCAAGCCATTCAATCTTTCAGTAGAACCACAATAGGACAGATAACTTGGTTCGCTTGTAGCTATCAAGAACTCTGTTAACATCAATCAGTATTAAGAAATAGGGAAAAATAAGGATCTGTATCTCTAGATGAGAACTGAAGTACAAATGTGTTCAATTAGGCATGAAACCTATCACTGCATATTCTCATGCATTTATCAACTCAACACTTAACTATACTCTTCAGAGCAACTCTATTATCTTTGCATTTAGCTTGCATGAAGCCATCTTTTAAAATCTTCTTCCCCCTTAATGGCTCACTGCACATTATTGAAGTTAATATTTATAAAAGGAATTCATAATGAACAGAAACATTTTTGTTTGCATCAGCTTGGTGGAAGAAGACCCCTCAACTGTAAGATGCATATGAAAACTACTTTTCATTCCAAGAAGCCTAAACGAGTTGAGAGGAAAAGGGCTGGCAGAAGAGCCACAGTAAAGCTCAGTCTTCTCTTATTAGCCTTTTAATTTTGACCATCCTCCCTGATGCCCTCAGCTTGATTACAGAAAAAAATATTTTCAAGAGCTAAAACGGGGCCCAGAGGATGCTGCTCCCCCCACACCCAGTCTAGCAAGAGCACCCCGACGGGCCGGCTCTGCCCCGAACCTCGCTCGAGCAGAGGCTCCGTCTCCCTCCCGCGACAGCCGCGGGATTTCCCCGCCCGCGCCCGCAGCTCCCCGCGGCCTCGGCGGGCGCCGGTGAGGCGGCTCCGCGCCCGCTGCGGCCCAACCTGGCTACCGGCACCCGCCGCGGGGCAGCCCGGGGGCTCGCTGCTCCGCGCAGTCAGCGCGGGGGAGCGGGTTGCTGAGGGGCGGCTCCGTTGGCGGCTCCCCCCGGGCTCCCTCTCTCCTTTTTTCCTCCTGCGCTAATTCTCCTCCTCCTCCCACGCAGCCCTCGCGGAGGGGGGTGGGTGCGCGGCGGTCCCCGTCCCGAGGGGAGATCCGGCTCCCTCAGGGCTGCCGCCCTCACCGACCTGTGCGTATGGGGTGTGCGTACATATATATATACACATATATGGGTGTGCGTGTATATCTCACTGATCTGCTGCGTTATGCCGTATCATTTCAACGCTGCCCGACGGGGAGGGAGACGCCTGCGGGGCGATCTCCAGCGGGGCGCCGTGCACCGCTCTTAGAGGCACGGTCGTGCGGAGTAGGATGGCGGGGACCAGGCAGGAGCTTTAGGGAGGCACAGGGGTGCATCACCCCCCTCCCCGCCTTTGCTCCGTTTGCGCTCCCTCCTTGTCCCGAGGCAGCCCGGGAGAGCGGGGCTCGCTGTGCTCCGGTGCGGGGCAGGGGCCGCAGAGCCGTGCCCCGTGTTAGGGGCTCGGAGACGGGGAGGGAAGGTCGCGCTCGAACCGGCGCCGCCGCCGCTGCGCCAAGCGAGCCTGGCAAAGTGAGAAAACCGGCACCAAATTTCCTCCAAATATGGGGGTCGATGTACGTTCTCTCTGGCGAGCGGTCAGTCTGGACCCAGTCACGCAGCCAGGAGAAACGGCAGCCGGGGAAGTTGAGCAGAAACGGAGGCTCCCTGAGGCAGGAGCGGGGGGCGGACAACTTTACCGGGCACGGGGGAGACCCGACAGCCGCAGCTCCGGAGGACGGGGGAGGGCTCCGCGGGCTCCAGGCGAGCGGGCTCCCCC
>VXBL01000461.1:617826-683112 GCA_013400195.1 Aramus guarauna | reverse complement strand
TGCCGGCGCCCTGTGGAAATATTTTGGAAATAGCGCGGAGGGGACCGAGGAGGACGAGCGGCACAGCGTTTCACCAGCTGAGAGGAGATCGCCCGGCGGTGGTGTATAGGCAAGTAAGTGCTCCTTTTCTGCTGTCTTTTCGCGGCGTTACCTTCGTCTCGAGTGACTTTTTTTTTTTTTGCAGCTGTTGGTCGCCCGCTCCCGGTTTGGAGGCGGGATGGTCGGCGGCGCCGGCGGCAGTTTTCGGGCGTTTAGGTGCGGGAGGTTTGTGGCTGGGGTTGCGGGGCAGCCCGGCTCCAACTCTGCCGGAGTCCGCGGCGGGCATCCCGCCGGTGCGGTGCTGCGGCGTGGGAGCCGGGAGGGAAGCAGGGTGTCCCAGTGCTTCCCACCTCTGCAGCTGTAAGAGATGATGCCTTCTTAGAGGCGTTAATATAAAATGCCGCCTTCTTCGTGCTGAGCTGTAACTAAATGGTAGGAGTCTTTTAATTGCTTCCCATCAATGCTTCTTGTAGGAAAGAGGCAGGGTGCGTGTTAACCTTTCAGGCCCACTTACAGATTAAGATAGGGAACCCAGAGTTTTGATTTTTATGCTTTTAACTTTATTGTGCCCTACCCGGTGATTTTCTTTGAGATGCTCTTGCTGTGACGATACGGTTTGCCCAGCTTTGCTTGTTTGCTTACTTTTAGCCTGTGGATATTTATTGCTATACTTGACATCGCCATGGAACAAGAAGTTGACTGTAATTTATTTCGGTATATGGAGCACGGGTTGCAGGCAAGGGACTAATTCTGTTCTCAGAGGAACTCCACTTCAAAGGAGGAGGCCCATGAGGCTGTAATCTCTTGCTAAAAACTCAAAGAGCTCAGAGCAGACCTGTCACACTGCAAAGAATGAGTTCTCCTGTTCACCTTTCAGCACTGATAGCTCATAAGCTAAGCAGCCTGACTTTCCCTATCTATGAAACACCTGCCTCTGAAACGCAGGGGATAGAGCTGTGAATTCTGGGCAGGTTTGGGAGAAGACAGAACTTCAGATAGTGTTTAATTAAGTTTGCTCTTATTGATTTCCTTGGTGTCTTCTCTATGAGCCTGAAAACTACAATCTTTTACAGTGACCTTGATGTACGTTCTGTTCTAACACGAAAGAAGCACAAAATAAAAGCATTTACACAGATTTACAGCTAAGCTCTGACATTTCACTAAGAGCTCAGTCAGTTCCAGTGAACGTGGTAGTTCCAGCAGGGGCACTGGGCATGTTATGTGTATGGGAAATAACTTGGGGAAATAACTTAATAGTGATGAAAGTGTAAGTTGCAATGTTGGCAGCATATGCTCCTGCAGAAATGTCACTGTGCGTGAAATGTTTGTTAAGTTTTGGATATTTTGTTTTCTAATCAGTAAGATCTCTAGCAAAAGGGGTGTGTGGGTGTGTGTGGGAATTGCAGAGCTTCCCAGGTTAATACACTTTGATTTGTCAGCAGCAAGAGAACATTTTATGCACCGAAATACACATTTTTACATAGATGCAATATTGACATAATAAGATTAAAAGATGTTGGGATGTCAGTACGGTGAACATGTAACTAACTCAAGTTTATAGCAGAAAGATAAAGTAAGCTTTTCCCGTAATGGTGGCTGGAGATCACTGTGGGTAAGCCGGCTGAGGGGAACGTCATTTGTTTCAGTGCAGTTTATGGGGAGCGTTCCTGTGGTTCATAATTCCGACTCTCTGAAGATACTGCGAAACACAATTAGAATAACTATTGCTAGACAGTGGGATGCAAACCTATCCATTACTTAAAATACTCAGCTTCTTCTGTGTCATATAAAAAAAAGTATAGTTCTTAGCAAAGTCTGCCTATGGTTTTACTGTAGCAATTCCATCCTCTGTTGCAGAGTGGCAGGCTTTCACTAGGCGTCTGCAAGGGAGATTGTAAAACACCGAAGCATGCACTGATCTGCAATTCATTTGGGCTATATATTACATTCAAGGTTTCCACAATTAACATAAGTAATTGCTTATACCTCATTATATAAATAAATGAGGTTTAAAAATTGTATCAGCTTTGTCACTTCTGATGCATGTTCCAGAGCCCTTTTCTTCTTTTTCTTTTTTAGTTCTTCAAACTAATCTAATGCTAGACTCGCTCCTTGCCTGGAGAGGAAGAAAACATAATTTAATGATGTATCATTTGGCTTTTGCAGTATCTTGTCCCATAGCTATGACATAATCTAATGCAGGTCCCTATCACTGAATTAAAGAACATGGTGCTTTAGACTTTCACTTACAGCCAGGTTTTCACTCTGTTACATGGTCAAAGAACCGAGTTTTCACAGGGTCTGACAGAAAAAAAGAAACATTTCTTTTTCTGTAGACACTTGAAAGGGGAAGGTAAGACCTGAGGTCTTTAAGGATATTCTTAAAATCAACAACTTCTAAGATATCAATCAAATCCTTTTATCTTCACATATTTTCTTTATCTTTTACTTGGTACTTGTCAGAAAGCCTTTCTGCATATTTATACTTCAGTTTAAAATGGGTGTAGTTCTTAATTTTAAAAATTCAGGAGTGACCATCATACAGTTCATTGTAAGGCTATGCTAGCATCTTCTTTAATGTGCTGTTTGTACAGTTTACTTGTATCTTTTGGATCAGAGATTTCTAAACTACAGTGCATTCAACTTTATAGCATGGATTTTTATTTTAATACTATGCAAGTCTCTTTAATAGAGAAGATGTTGACTTGATTCAGAAATTTCAGGGCAAGCTCGGAGATTACGTTTCCTGATTTTTTCATGTTTGCTCAGACATGCTGTTTGGCTTGTCAGGCATAACTTTCATGAACTGACAGAAAGACCTGTAAGCAAAATTAAACATATCAACAGTTAAGCATGGTTTTTCTAGTCAGCCCAACCCAGCTGAGTGTGTCATTTCCATTTATTCATTTTAAATTGAATAGTAAGACAAACAAACAAGAGCTGTAGTCTGCTCTCAGTTCTTGCTTCTGAAGTGCTCAGATAAGTACCATTTCTTCATGCTTGTGATTTAGCACTGGTCCTTGTGCCTGAGCTACTAGGAAAACCGTGATACGGTCACTATTTCTTACTGGTAGTCATCTCCAGGTCTGCTTGCACACATTGTTAAAAAGGTAAGGACTTGTAGTGAATGATAAGAAATGTCAAACGGATTTAATGTGTAGTCTTTCTTGGCCCTTCTCATGCCTGTTCTTTCAGTTCAGGTTTCTAGGGAGGGGGCTGAATGTGGATGGGTTGAATCCCAATTGGGGTCTGCTGCATGAACATGTACCTCTGGCAGTATGCTGTGACGTTGGCTCAGCATGATTACACAGCCGACCTTCTGTATTTGCCCTGAGTGTTACCTATCATAACTGGAAGAGTCAGAAAGCCTTACTGTCGTTGTGGCCAAGCTAAATTTTCTGCATTCCTCTGGCAGATCAGATGAAGGAAAGAAAGCATGCATTAAAAAAACCCAAACCAAAACAGATCATGCCTCAAAGACATAATTCTAATCAACACCAGGGAATGCAGTGGAGACACAGCCAGTGAAATTCACATATATATATTTAATTATCCAAAGAAGAAATTATTATCCATCTTGAGAGATTGGTTTAGTAGGGGATGTGTCTACTCCTTATGAAGAAAAGAGCTATGTGATATCGAAACAAAGCTTTTTTTTATTGCACACTTCAGTTGTGGCTGTCACTATCATTTGGGACTCCGAGCCTTATCTTCATAAATTAGCTTGAGTTGGCCAAAAGAGGCGGAACGCTCAGTTGTGTGATGAGTCTGGTAGTGTAGGAGCCAAGGGCTGGGTTGTTTCCTGGGGACTTTCTCTCTTCAATTTATTAAAGTAATGAGTAGAGGGAAACTAATCAAGAAGAGTGTTTGTGATGAGATTAATTTTGTGTTCTCCAGTTTGCTCTGGGTAGTGTTGGACAAATCCCTAAAAGTTCTTCACTGTCATACTAATATGAGAGTAACAGTAGATTTGAGTTACATATATATAATTGCTCTAGAAGATGGGGTTGGAGTTTTGCATGTGAGGCCAAAACATGGATAAATGATACTGCTGGACAAGGTTTGCTGTCCCACTCAGGTGTTCAGAATGACTTTAGCGATAAGGCATGGATGGTTTGTAGAAAGCTGTGCTGTACCTTCCACTGTGAAAAGCAGGAGGTCCCCCAAGCTGGGAGCTGAACACAGCTGAATACTTGTCTTGCCCTGAGGGTAGAAGTGGATGTTCCCAGAATGGAACAAGCCCTGGAACAGTGCAGAAGTCCTGCACTGGTGCTTGCAGGGTGCTTTTCAACAGCCACTGAAATTCCTGTGTGAGATGTGGTTGAGGTAAAGGCACTGATGTTTTACTGCTTTAAATACTGGCACTGATACTGAGTCTGTGAAAGAACTCATGGTTTCAGGGATGCTATGAGTGCAATTGCTTGTTGGCTCAACTGATTGTTCTGCAGATAGTTGTAATCTAGATTAACCTCAAGAATGTTGGATTTTTAATTTTTTTCCTATGAAGCATTTGTTACGTGCCGTTAGATTTGGGTGTTCCTTCCCTGGTTGGGTGAGATTTTGGTTCAAAGCTGTGCTCTTAAAGCTGATGGCATCAAGCACTTCTGAAGTGTTCATTGCTTGGAGCTTCTGAGATAATGTTATCACAGGAGGAACAGTTTATTCATTGGATTATTCTAAAGTTTGGATTTATTATATTTTTTGTTCAATCTCAATGTATTTTTTCAAATAGTGGACAGTGTACTGGCTTTATTGATGAAGATGTTAGAAATTTTAAGTAAATTTTATATTGCTTTTGGTCAAATTCTTTAAATAGAATTACATTTAGCTGTGAGCAATGGCTGTGTGAATAAAACAAAATTGCCTTTTCCCCCTCCACTTGTTGTATTAAATTTATTTAAAAGAATATAGCTGTCGATTAAGAAATCAGAATGGGAGTGCTGTTGATGACATTCATTTTTCTTCTTCTTTCTGTGAAAAACTGAAGGGACTTTAACATCATCCTGTACAGATGACAGAATCTGATGAGTGGTAGTAGTCCTATCCTCTGATTCTTTCTTGGTATAAAGACTATTTTGCTATATTTATTGAACATAGTGTAAAAACGTCACAGATTTCAACAGATATAATACTAAGTTCTTGGAAATTTTTTCAAAGTTTGGTATTCATAAATAATGTAGTTGTTAATATTTGCCTTACCATAAAGCATTGATTCTTAATTACAGAGTTGCTTCTGAAATTCTTTTTATGAAATGCTTTGCTATTTCTAAATATATATTCATTCAAAATTATGTGAGATAGCTTTTTCTCATTGCTCCACATGGCAAAATGTTTTGATTGACTATTTTAACAGTTGTGAATAATGAACTGTATGTTTCAGCCTCTGCAACACAAATGGACATTGATTTTCTTTGGCTTGCTTTTGACCCCTAAGGAAGTAAAGCAATTAGAATTATGCTTGTAAGAGAAGTCTCTTATCTCTCTCTCTTATCATTTTATATATATTATAAACAGCCTTTGAGAACTGATCTATGTTAATCAGATTTTTTCAAGTGAAAAAGGAGGGGAAAATCATCAGCTCTACAGTTGTCTTGCAGCTCTAGGTTTCATCACACACAGCTGTATCCATTATCGGTTGGTATCGCAGCTGTACGTTCCCGAATGCTGCAGAATTCACAAACGGTTCTTCACACAACTGTTTTCATCAGTTATTAAATGGCAAACGTTTATGTGGCAATATAGGAGGTTGGCCCATGCGGAGCAGTTGTTCTCATGTAACAAAACACACACCGATGCATTCCTAGAACTCTTCACTAAAGATAGATTACGAATAAGACTCAGCATCAGGCCTGTGTCTCTATGGGTTTTAACTTTTGGAGTGCCTTTGTTCTCCTTCTGTGGGTTATGTCTTTTGCTTTTTTTATGAAAGAGCTTCATGAACACAGAGTGTAATATATAATAAAAAGTAGACTTTTCAAAATCAGAGTTATGCTTTAATAACAGGGAGGAATGGATGTAAAGCAAACTGAGGTTACAGTTCCGAGGAGCCGGAGCAGTTAACGTGTTATGAATGGGGCATGATTGGCCACTACCAGGGGTGCAGTTAGTGCCAGGCCTCCCTGTCGGCAAACTAAGCAACTCTATTAATGTAACTGCAAAAATAGCTACTCTATTGCTTTTTCAGCTGGAGCAACTTCTCAGTCAAATACAGTGACATTCGTGAAGGAATTTTACTAGAGGAAGGCTGCTATAACTCTTCTAGACCTTTCTGAGCAAAGTGTATAGAAATCATGACAACATCTGATGATTATCACTTCTCCTTTAGCTCACTGAGAGTCTAGAATCATAGAATCGTTTAGGTTAGAAAAGATCTTTAAGATCGTCAAGTCCAACCATTAACCTAGCACTGCCAAGTCCACCACTAAACCATGTCCCTGAGCCATGTCCTTTAAATGCCTCCAGGGAAGGTGACTCAATCACTTCTCTGGGCAGCCTGTTCTAGTGCTTCATAATCCTTTCAGTGAAGAATTTTTTCTTCATATCCAATCTAAACCTCCCCTGATGCAACTTAAGGCTATTTCTTCTTGTCCCATTGCTTGTTACTTGGGAGAAGAGACCAACACCCACCTGGCTACAACCTCCTTTCAGGGAGTTGTAGAGAGTGATAAGATCTCCCCTCAGCCTCCTTTTCTCCAGGCTAAACCTGGAGTTCCCTCCAGTTCCCTCAGCTGCTCCTCATCAGACTTGTGCTCTAGACCCTTCACCAGCTTTGTTGCCCTTCTCTGGACATGCTCCAGCCCCTCAATGTCCTTCTTGTAGCGAGGGGCACAAAACTGAATGCAGTACTCGAGGTGCAGCCTCACCAGTGTGGAGTACAGGGGGACGATCACTGCCCTAGTCCTGCTGGCCACACTATTTCTGATATTTCTGAGATTAGGAAGGACCTTCCTGGATAATTGAATGCATGTTTCTGTCAACACCATGTCATATTAGTCTTCAGCTAGTTGATTCTTAAGCATCTGTAGTAATGGTTTATCAAATGCTTCTTTTTCACAACTTACTGTCTTACGCAGTTGTGAGGTTGTCTGGGATATTTTCTTGGAATGTCTTAATTAAAATTGCCTAAAATTCAGTTTTTTAATCTGCTTAATACAGCAGCTTTCCTTTTCACTGCATTAAATAATATCTTTAACCTACTAAGGAGGAGCTGATCTTACTGATCAGTGATTATAGATTCTTATTGTTGTATTATTATCCATGTTCTCAAGGCTATTTATGTTTGCAAAGTTTTCTTGTTAGTTTAAAAAACCCTAAATCTTCCTAGTTTTGGGAGATGAACTATATGAGTATTTGTTACATGCTTTGATTAATGGAGAAATCTAGTTGTTAACAGTGATTTGATGTTGCCATTTATTGCTATGCACCTGCATAACATGCCCTTTCATATATCTCTTACTGTCTCTGTTTTAACCTCTCCATGATAGTACAATACTTCCTCCTGAAATGAAAATCTCGGGGTTAATCTCAAGCATTATTTTCCTCACGTAGTTGTCCTGGTATTGGCAGGGATAGAGTTAATTTTCTTTCTAGCAGCTGGTACAGTGCTGTGTTTTGGATTTAGGATGAGAACAATGTTGATAACACACTGATGTTTTAGTTGTTGCCAAGCAGTCAAGGACTTTTCAACTTCTTATACTGCCTGGCCAACGAGAAGGTGCGGGGTGCCCAAGAAGCTGGGAGGGGACACAGCCAGGGGAGCTGACCCAAACTGACCAAAGTGATATTCCATACCATATGACATCATGTTCTGTATATAACTGGAAGGGTGGGCCAGGAGGCAGGTCAGGTCGGGGTCATGTGGAGCATTGACTTCAAATAGTGAGAAATTGTGCTGTTCATCACTTGTTTTGTAATTATTATTATTATTATTATTATTATTTTTATTATTATTATTATTATTATCCTTTTTTTTTGTTTTGTCTTATTAAATTGTCTTTATATCAACCCACAAGTTTTTCTTTTTTCTTTTCCATTTTCAATTCTCTGCCCCATCCCACTGGAGGGAGGAGTGAGCGAACAGCTGTGTGGTTGTTCTAGCTGCCTGCTGGGTTAAACCACAACAATAGTACATTTTGCATCCACTTGAATGTTTTCTCAAGTCTGAGATTCTGTAGTATTTTGTGCTCTGCTTCTGTGTGTCTACGTACAACTCTTTACTGAGATTAATATATTAATGTTTATATACTCTGTGTTTACAGGACTGAGTCCATGACTTTTCCTCTTTGAAATCAGACTTGATTTTTGCTTTTATCGTTGACTCATTGGTATTATGTATTAGCTACAGTTGTCTAACTACAGGAAAGATGTGTTTTTTTTATGAAAAAAACATTTTGGGAAATGGAGAAAGAAAATATTTGGGGACCAGTTCCCTTTTGGCAAATTACAAGAATATCACCCAGCATCCACTGAAACTAATTGGACCTTTCCTGTTAAGTTCATACATTGTATATGCACCCATTTTTTTTCAGTATTGAACAAGATTACTTAGGTCTTATTACTTTTAAGTATATTTTCAGGTTTCAGCCCTGAACTAACTAATTTTTGCCTCCCCCCCCCCCAAAAAAAAAAAAAAAAAATATAATTTGGCATGATATAATTTTATTGTTTTCTGCAAGGAAAAAAAGGATTGAGGATACAGTTTGGATATACAGAAAAATTAGATTTAGGATAGAGACTATGACACTGTAGAATTTGTTATGTCACATTTGGGGAGGAGCAGAAAGCCTGCTTGGTTCAGTCAGTTACCCTATCATAGAATCATAGGACCACAGAATGGTTGGAAATGGAAGGGACCTTAAACATCATCTAGTTCCAAACCTCCTGCCATGGACGGGGATACCTTGCACTAGACCAGAATGCTCCANTGCTGGTATCTAATGTAAATCTACCCTCTTTTAGTTTAAAACCATTACTCCTCATCCTATCACTATACTCCGTTGTAAACAGTCCCTCTCCAGCTTTCCTGTAGGCCCCTTCAGGTACTGAAAGGCTGCTATAAGGTCTTCCTGAAGTGTTCTCTTCTCCAGGCTGAACAATCCCAACTCTCTCAGCCTGTCTTCACAGGGGAGGTGCTCCAGCCCTCTGATCATCTTGGTGGCCTCCTCTGGACCTGCTCCAACAGCTCCATGTCTGTCTTGTACTGGGGCCCCCAGAGGTGGATGCAGTACTCCAGGTGGGATCTTGGGAGAGCAGAATAGAGGGGCAGAATCACCTCCCTCGACCTGCTGCTCACGCTTCTTTTGATGCAGCCCAGGACACGGTTGGCTTTCTGGTTGTGAGCGCACATTGCCAGCTCATATTCAGTTTTTCTTCCACCAGTATCCCCAATTCCTTCTCTGCAAGGCTGTTCTCAATCCAATCAATCCCAGCCTGTATCCATGTTTAGGATTGCCCTGACCTTNTCACCTCCCTCGACCTGCTGCTCACGCTTCTTTTGATGCAGCCCAGGACACGGTTGGCTTTCTGGTTGTGAGCGCACATTGCCAGCTCATATTCAGTTTTTCTTCCACCAGTATCCCCAATTCCTTCTCTGCAAGGCTGTTCTCAATCCAATCAATCCCAGCCTGTATCCATGTTTAGGATTGCCCTGACCTTGTATGTGCAGGACCTTGCACTTGGCCTTGTTGAACTTCATGAGATTTGCACTGTTCGCATTGCTGCTGTATTGAATATTATCTCTAAAAAATCTGATAATGTGCCAAAGATCATAATCTTAAAATAATTGTGTCCCGTTCCACTCAGAGGGTTAGGGTGAGGTTAACTTTTTAATTCTCTGTGCGGTAATCAGGAGTAATGACAATTACTTTAGAAGTTCAAACAAATCACAAATTTACTTAAAACTCAGTGGAACTACAAAAGATAGAGGCTTGGCAAGAGTCATAACAATGCTCAAAACTTAGCACCACTACGAAAGGTAATGGTTTAGCAAAATGTGTGACGATATTACCCTAATGTGTCCAAAATTGAGTTAAAGACAAGAGTGATAGAGAAGAAAAGAGAGAAAGAAAAGAGAGAGAGAGAAGATACCACTNTGCCTCTGCAGGCTCCATTTGTGGTCAATACTCCCTCATCATCAGCCCATCCCTGCCCATGTCAAGACAGGTGTTTGTGACATTCACTTGTTATCAGGGCCTTACAAATTGCTGTATGATTACTGCTTTTATCAAAAGTAAGATGGGAAATTCTGCAAAGCAGGAAAGATACTAATGTGTGGACTGGTTGATATCTCTGGTTTAGGAGGAAGTCTAAGGACTTCAGAGAGAGATATCCTTCAGATTCCTGTTAGACAGGTGAAGTGAGTTTGAGGCTGGTGGTAGAACTCAGGAATGTTTCACATATTAAAGGATATGGCCCTTGAATAAATGCTTTGTTAAAATGGAGTGAAAAGAGGAGTCCAGTGTGGCTGAACAGCTGAATGGCAGCCTGTCCAGTTCTGCAAAAGTCATGAAGCAATGGACCTGAGTCTCTGCTCCCTCAGCGTCCAGGCTTTGTGGCTGAAACATTTGCAAGAATGTGTGGGATGTTAGTATTGGAGCAGTGGAGAAGGACTCTTGTGGCATTTTGTGTTAGTTTTCAGCCTTGTGAAACCAGTAGATTCAAGACAACGTGCTTTTTGTGTAGGTAGTGAATCCAACTAGAATGATCTGGACAAGCTCCTGTGAAGCTCTTGCATGTAGGAGAATGGATTTAAGGAATTTGCAGACTGGTACAGCTTCCTGCTAAGCTCTTGACACTCAACGGAGTTTAGGATTGCATGATGCTGTGTTTTAGGGGAAGAGTTTTTCTCCAGTCGATATAGACCAACACTTTTGCAGGAGGTAGTCCTCAGAATATGGCACCTGTTTCACCGCATTAAATTATTTTCTAACAAACCTTTCTTACAAGAGTGTTTGCTGCAGTAGATTCAAACTTTTGATGCCTTTTGATGGTTTTAGTCTGCGTTCAGTTTCAGGAGATGTTTATATTCTTACATATTATGAAGAAACGTTATGCCTGCCTATCCTAAAAAAAAGTGTATCAGAGAAGAATCAAATATGTTTTATACTGGGTAGCAGTAGGGAAAGCTTGAGACCTGATCTGAAGTGCCTATTTGAGAACTATCCCCAGACTTGGTGTGTGCCCTCTAGTGCTGAAGGGGACAAGCTACATTAACTTGTTGTCACAGAAAATCAGTCAGGAACCTGCATATGCAGGTGAACATATATATGTGTGCTTTCTTAGAAGAAGAAAATGCAGCACAGCTGCTGACCTTAGACATTCCAACTCTTTGTGCAGGGAGACACTGTACCCTCACCCTAACGATGCATACTGTGGTGGAGCCAGGGGGTATTCTCTGAATCTCAACACTGAAACTGTAAAGAATCCTATAAGCCTCTTTTTCCTACTTCTTTATTAAAGAAATTAATTTAAATAAAGCTTTCCTTATGTCAGTGAAATGTTTACCAAGTAGAGCAGAAGCTTTTAATGGCTTACAATGTGTTATGAAGGGCATTAGTAATGACCATTCAGTAGGTAGAACGACAAGCTCTTTAAGTGTTATAAGATGCAGATAAGACGTTCATTCACATACAGCTGTTCATTAGAGAGAATGATAGTTGGTGTTTAAGAATACTGATAGGGAACTCTGCTGGTTTTCACTCTGGATTTTTTTTTGCCACCTTTTACTCTCGGAAGCATGAAATGACATAATGCTTTCCCTGCTAGCTACTGCATGGTAGTACTGACCACTGTGTGTATACAGCAGTATGCCTTCTATACAGTTCTGTGATGGCCACAGAAGCCTGAGGTCACCAGTAGCTGGGGTCATAAACATCTAATGTGACTATATGAAAGAAGGCAGAAAAATACAGTGGGTTTGCTTTTGCATTCTTTATGCTGCGATAGAGAGAGGATATGTATGACCCTTAAAAAGAGGAAAAGGTAAATAGCTGCATTTCAAGACAAAGTAGAGAGAGAACTGCAAGGACAGAAGCAAGTTGTTTGATGAGGGAGCTGCTGTCCGTGTCCTTGAGGGGAAAGTGGTGCTTCCCAAGACTGCAATTGTTCAGTAATATTCAGAATTACATCCTTGAAATATGGACCTGCTACTCATGCAGAAGAGTTCTGCCAGAAGCATATTCCATGTCCACATTAAAAATGTCTGGGAAAGGCTGTATCTGTATCATTGTTCTCCAAAAGTCCCATAAGTTCCCTGTATTTAAAGTAGGGCCTCATGCACAGCAATTCAGCTGGATCCTTAGTCAGACCACTCACTTCTGCAAGTCCATTTGGGGTTGTAGTTGAGATGCTCTAGTTCTTCAGGCTACCTGAGATTGGTCTCTTAGTGCACAAGGAGCAAAATGGAAATTGGTGAGGTCCTCAGGTTATCTCATGTTAGGAGAGATGTAAGAGTGGCTTTATCAGGATTTATCTTCCTTTTTGCCCTGCCATACATATATATGCATATATCTCTGCCTCAAGATAAATGCTGCGATAAATTTGGCTTCATACACACGCCTGTTCTTATAATAGACTCTACAGTGCTGAGAAGTCTGTGGAGACTAAGCAAAGTTATGGGTCTCATTTCACAATTTAATTTCCTTAGGAAAATTGTCTGGGCACCTTCCTTTCCAGCAAGTAGAGCTGGAACAAATAGCTGGAACCACCTCTAAAGGCAACTGTAAAAGTGTAAAATTAAGATTGTGAGCTTTCTAAATACTCATTTTGCTACATAGAAAGTAGGTGAGAAGGAGGCTGCTTTCATGGATCAAGTGTAAATATTACTCCTGTAACAAAGCGATACACAAGATTAGCTTACATTCCTCATTTTATGGCAGCAGAATTGTCTTTTCTGGATGGTGAGAAGTATTTTAGATCTTCCTACATATAGAATCTCTCTGCAGGCATTTTAAGTGCTGGAAAAACCTCTGCACAAAACCTCACAAAAACCATGCAGTACTTTGAAGTCTTGCAATTACAGCTAAATGTCACTTTCTGCAGGTTTATGGCATGTAAATAGCTGCAGATGCTACTGCAGGGAAAGCTAGTCCTTTATTTTTAAAAATATACATCTGTAGTAGTAACCTGTATTTATGAGTGTATAAACTGTCCTGCTGTGTGTTCAAAACCTATAGTTTTGCCCAGAACACCCGTCTGTTTGTTCGTGAAAGCTTTTTGTTAGCTTAAAAAAAAAAAGGTATAATTACATAAATACCATCTTTTATTTGAAAGATTTTTTTTTAACACCATCCATCTGAAATGCACTCTTGTATTTAGAAATTATGAGAAACAACCTGAGAACATGCTTTTAAGTGTCACAGAGTAATGCTAGACACCAAAATTATGGTTGCTTATACAAGCCAATTGTTTTCACAGTACTGAGGCACATTTGGGATGCAGATTAGGGGCAGCGTTTGACCTTTGAGTTTTTCACTAAGCAAACAAATACAATACAGTGAGCGCACATGCGAGATGCTCTGAATTGGGAATAACTGTATATACCACTAACACCTATCTATGCAGCCTTTGATTTAGGATGAGGGTCCCTCTAGAGTCTGCAAGTCAAATCTCCAGAGTGATGTTTAAAACTCTAAAATGAAGGTAAGTAAAAATCATTAAAGAAGTAATTTATAAAAATAATTACTGTAGACAAAGTCACAAATCAGTGTAATATGCAGCCATAGGCTGCTTTGGGGAACTGACATAGCCAGGTTCTTGTTCCTAAACATGCAGAGGGGCCTAGCCATGATTTACTGATTAATGCTAATTGAGAATGGACAGTTACCTTCTCATTTGTCCCACTGTTTTTCCTCCCCCTAACAGATCCATACCTCAGGGTGAATTTAAGCTCTGGACCTAGGAACTCTGGATCTAACATTTAAATATTCACAGTGATGCTATATGACAGTGGTTCGAGTAGTGTCTTACTTGTGTGTACTGGGGGAATGGGAGGTTGACCAAAAAGTGATCTTCCTCTAAACGCCAGTATTTTTTTATTTTTTTTTAGAGATGATTTCTCATGGTTATACTTCCTAGACTGTGAAAATTCATATTTTAAGTAAATAATGATTTTTCATCTGCTTGTGTGTGCTGCATTATTTGTGCAATGGTGATTGTGATTTTTCATCTGCTTTTGTATATTTCATTATTTGTGCAGTGTTGTTTAATACAGTCAAGAAGAAAACTGAGCAGAGCCAGAGTTACATTTTATGCCAAAGTCTGGGGTCCAGGAAAGAAGCCTGCATATTTAACCAAAACAAAGTTGATGTTATGGGTCATGAAATACAATGTTTTATTTTTATTTTTTAAGACGTGAAACTGGCTGTGTTACACGCAGCAGATACCTAAAGTGAACATACCGCTGCTTGTAAACAGAAAGCTCCTCAGAACTGTAGCTGCTGGGAAGGAGACGCTATGTGTTATTCCCTGTATACAGAAGTGGTTCTTGGGATAATCCTCATGGCAGTTGTAGTGCTCATTTCCCTAGCAGCCTGCATGCGCTTGCTTGGAACAAGAGTGCGGGTGCTTTGTAAGAGCATGACAGGCACGGTGGGTGACTGAATCAGCTTTGTCTTCCTCGACCGCAGAGAGGATGTTCTTCTACTGCAAGCTCAGTTTTCATCAGTCTGGGAAGCCTTTGATTTACTGAAATACGCACAGCAACTTCTGAAATGTGAAATGGTTTATATGACAGTCTCTTCCATCTGAGTAGCTACCTGGTATTCGCAGCCTTGCTGGAGTGCTCCTGTTGAAAGAAGATAGAAGATTTCTGTAGCGGTACCCTTTTTATTTACAAATACTGGACATAATATTTCTGTTACAGGTCAGTGAACACTCTTCAGATAGTTGCTTGTGGCAAAAAACACCCTTGGGGTAAGTGTTGTGCCCCACAAAGCTTGGGCTCTGTTTCTTCTCACAACCAGGACTGACATGTCTCTTCCTGTCTCCCTTCTTACGTGTTGTGGCCCATCAAGTCTTTAGCTCCTGTGTTTGTGATCAATCAGCACCAGGAAGGCAACGTATTAGGTTCTTTCTGGCCATCTTGGGTGGTAGCTTACAGGAGAGCATCCTATTAGTCATGGTTATTTATGAGATTCATAGTTGTGAGACTTACTTCCTGGAAACCCATGAGATCTTCAGCGTAATAATCCTATAATGGCATGATATAATGATAGAAAACTACATAATTCAAAGAAGAAGTGGTAAGTGGAGAATGTTTCTTTGTTGTTCACGTATACAACAGTGAGCACAGATGGTACTTCTTCGAGGTACAAGGTACCATCATGATAGAAGTAAAAGTGGCTTGAGTTACAAAGACTGTTGTTAACTAATCTGCAAAACTTCAGTTATAATATTTGTTTCTATGTCTGGTTACTGACACATATATACAGAGAATATATTTCTCTTTAATTGCGATAAGGTTTAATTTTGCTTTTAAGCCAACTTTTCCCTGAAGGGATGACAAAATTGGTAATTTGAGAGCAGTTCATTTTAGTATTTTTGAGGATGGTCTCTAGTTAGAGCTTCACATTTATGATTTTCGCCCCTCAGTATTTCTGTTGGATCCTTACAGGCTTATCAATTGACAGTGTATGTTTCTAACAAATATGTTTATACAGTTGTAATAGATACATGTCTATATATCTGTATTAAATATGACGCACTAAGTGTTTGTCAGTCTTGATAGCCCTGGAATTTGGCAATCTGTAATAAACCCATTTTTTGATCATGACAGTGGCCACATTACATGGCAGGATGTTCTTGTGTTTTCTTTTAGACCTACATAAAGTACAGGGTGGCCTGTGCTTGTACAGGGCTTGACCTTCTTTCACATAATCTTTCTCATGCGGTGTACCCTCTTCGAATCTGTCCAGAACCACAAGTGAGGATCATCTTCTTGGCTTTCTTAAATCTTCTCTTTACATGCCTTTGCTGATTCATCCTCCCTCACATCAAGCTGAAGCTCTCTCTTTGTTTTCAAGGGTTTTGCTTAGTAAAGCTGAGCATTAGGTGCTGTATTTAGCAGCTTACTGAGATTTTTGTTCTTACCTCTGGTCCACCACTGTCTGAATTGTCTGTTCTGTCCCTTGAATTTTCCATAAAACATATTTTTCTATCCTATATGAAAGTAAAAATGCTGTACTTGAAAATCTGCTTTTATAATGTTCAATTGTCATCTTAACTTCTACTAGGATGCTTGCAGATGGTTTCCATCTGGAACTGATTTCAAGCATAAGCAAGATTTCTCAGTGGGTCATTTTGTATAGTTTTATACGAATAGTTTTATATAATTCAGTGAGATCTTAATGCCTAATTTTTGAGTAACTGAAATTCTGCCTTTTTTTCATTTTTGTCCAGCTAATCTGATAATAGAATCTTCTTAATGTATTCTGTTGTGTATTAAAACATGCTGGCACAGAGTATGAAAATGGTATTTCTTCTTTCAATAACTATGCTTGAATATTTAATTTAAAGCTATTTAATGTACATTTATTCAGTGAAATTACAGATGCTTGATGTGAATATTTTTAGACATCTGCCTTTAGGCAGTACATACCAGACAAGGGCAGATTACCTGGAAATTTACTTGCAGCTTAATAAAACTTCCCTGTTTTGTTTATGGATGAGTCTTCAGCATTTGATGGCAGGCGTGGCAGTAGTTGGTGTTAGATTTCTTGGACTTAAACTTTTTTTTATTTGTTCAGCAACAGAAAATCCAAACTGTCAAGAGTTTAGTTTTAAAATACAGGAAAAGGACTTAAGAACAAACAGCTTGAACAAGTGAAATTACACATATCCGTTTGAATGCACAGTGAATTAAAAAAAGCAGTGAATTAGTGAAGAGAAATTTTACTCTTGAAGCCAGAAGGTGAAGATGTGAAGTTTGGGGAGACCCAAAAAGACGTGGATCCTGGTGTATGCTGCACTGGCTTCTGCCCAAGTCCGCACCATGCTCATGAAATGGTGGTGTGGGCAACGAGCACTCGAGTGGGCAGAGCTGGACAGCTGCAAAGCCTACCTGCCTCCTCCCTTCAAAAACAGATCTCGGGGTTTGTTTTTTTTTTATACTACATACTCTTTTTGTCAGAGTTTGTTCTCCAAAAATAACGTAGCAAATGAGCATACTGCTGGAAGAAAGGAGTGGCGAACCCTTCTTAACTAAATAGAACCTGGGCTGGGAGACGGGTTAATGAGTGGGTTTTGTGGGCTGATCGGAAGATGTGTGAATAAACTGATACTTAAACTGGCCTGTTAGGATTTTTTTTTTTTTTTTCAAATTGTCTTATCTGTAGTATAGAGGAATTTTACCTCCAACTTTTCTATGTGTAATATTTTTTGTTACTGAAGTTTCAGTAAATTTCAAAACTGTAAGCTGTTTAAATTAAAACCCAGTTATTTCAGTCTGGCAATGTCAAGTCTACTGGGAAGAGCAAGATCTCAACAAGGAAGTGGAACTTCAGAATTAGATTTACTCTGTGATCACTACATAGACTTGAGCAAGTTGCATAAACTTCTTTTGGCTCATTTATCCCATTTAGCTTAAATTCATACTTCATGGACACATGGGTTAGTACTTTGAGACTTCATTAATGAATGGTTACATAAAGGTTTATTTCCAGTAGTTAGAGACAGTGGAGGCATATAGTGTGTTAGATATTAATTTACATGCGTTTTTAGTTTCTCAGAGTATTTTGCATGATCTAGTAGCAAATTTCTGTATACTTGAAGTCATTGATTCCTTTAATGTATTACACCTTTTGGAAGAACGTTACATAAACCTGGAAAATAATTTGATTTGTTTTACTATTTGTTTAAAATGGATTTGTCTAAATCTATTCTTGACATAAATTAAATTTGATATGAAGTCATATTTGCTTATTTTCCAGTCCCTGTCTTAATTGATACATTGTAAGGGAGAACATTTGGAGGTCTTAGAATTCATTTACTATAAGAAGCACTTGAAGGAATCTCTCTGCAAGCATTTTGTCTGTGAATAGAGCCACAACTGCTAAATAAATTTATTATTTTTCTAATACAGCACTGTAAAAGGAAATATTGAACTGTTATTTAGAGAGCTATAAATTCCGAAAATAAATTGCATTTTGTTTGTATTTAAACAAACAGCTGAATGTATGGGATAGTAGCCTGTGCTGCTGCTTAAGTTCTGACTTAAAAAAATTTCCTTTTCCAACATTAGTGTATAGTTTCAAAACTACTATAAATTCCACGGGCAAATCTGGGTATGGATTTGATATGATGTTACATTTTTCCTGTTATGGGAAAGAATTGAAATAAAAGTGAAATCTAAGAGTAATTTGAATGCAAGTGGAAAGATAGCCTAATAGGAAGCCAGCTAGAAAGCACTGTCAAACCGATGACTAATACTTGTTTCAGCCTTGCTGTAGGCAGACTTATGCCAGTACAGGTCTCTGGCTTTAGCATTGGCCAACACATAGACTTCCAGATCACGCACCCTTGTGCAACATAAACTCTTGAATTCCTGCTTTGCTATTATTTACAGCTGTAGGTACTTTTTTTGCTGAGGCATAAGATTTTGGGGGAATTGCAGTAGCTTACAGAAATGAAATGGTTGTTAATAAGAATTGGATGCTTTGATAAGAAACCAGAAGGGGGCTAGGATGACTTCACCATCTTACCAAATATTCATGTTCTGGCAAGGCCTCTAATGTATTAGGCATCTACATGTAGAATTAATGATAATTACTGTGTAAATAGAATAGTAGTAACAGTGTAAGAGAGTTATCCCCTTAAAAGGAGAGAAGAACGAGAGAGAAAAACCATCCATTGCGATCCCGTCTGTCCCACAGCACCTTGTCAGTGACTCATTCTGTAGGGCAAATCAGTGAGCAGGTGTATTAGCTGCTGATGTGAGACATTAAACCACTTACAACTTGTGTTTTGCTATCCTTGCACAAAATATATGCTCATTAGCAAAGATTTCTAGTGCCATTTCCTTTCTCTTCCACAGCTGTCTTGTTATCATAAGGCAACAGCTGTAGTTGATACGCAGACTGCCTCACCATTAGAGCCATGCTTTGCTTAATACAAGTTATCGTTTCAATACAGTATTTTGGCATAGAATTGGGGATTGTGTAATGCTTTCCCTTTAAATTGGATAATCCACTGTGGTCTTGCATGTATTACATTTATGTAAATAGATCTGTGGTCCCACCACCGTAGGATCTCAGTTCCTGCACAGCAGTTAGTAATTCTGCAAGCAGCACTTTCATTTGTCTTGACTTTATTTTGAGGTGGTAGGTTATCTATCAAGAATAAAAGCTCACATCCCTGGTGGATGTGTTAATTGCCAGTAGAATTAATAATGGCGAGTCTGTTCTATACAGCTATGTGTTTGCATGAAACTTTTAGGAACTTTTATTGTCAGTACCGTGGCCTCTATGACCCATTTTGCTGAAACTGAGTATGGGGAAGAGACTGCAAACTTATAAATGTCTTTGGAGATGTTCAGACACACTTACCCTTGTGTGGGCATATACATGCAGCATGATAACACAAACTTCGTTTCCTCAGGCAATCAAATTAAAAAATAATGACAAGTATGCCAACATGTCCTTTGGTTTTCTGTTACTCTCTGGATGTTTTGCATAATATGTTGTATATCATAGAGCAGAACACTTGTGTATTTATAGAAAATGTATTGTGAGTCCTAGTTAAAGCTTATCATGGCCAAATTGGTAATTATGATACAACTGGGGAATGCAGTTTATTAACATAGTTGGGGATATGAGACATAGGCTTCCATTAATTTGTCTGAGTACTTTTAAAATTATGGCCGGGGGACTGTGAAATTTACTTTAGTATTCAACAAATGGGCTAAGAGAAGCCGTGATCAGTGGCAGTAGGCATTTTGCAGAGAAACTGGATGGATGAAAGGCTAAAAAGCTTCTGCTGCATAATTCTGGGCTCTGCAGTTCGTCATTATCCAGTCAGAAAGATTAAAGCAATTTAGAGCTTAGAAGCTGTAAACCAAGAGCTGCCCAACAAAATGTCCAAAGGCACAGGGGAGCCCTAAAACCTGATTCAAATGCACAGGGATAAACTTCCAGAACCCCTCTTTGTGTTTAAATATTCATTACCATTTTAACTTTTTATTTTCCTCTGACATATGTCTCTCTCCCATGCCAGATTTCCAGTCTTTGAAAGAATAGTAAACATTTCTCTCACAGAAAGAAGAGTCACTTTGTATTCTGTCTTCCTGCGTCAGTGACACAGAGGTTTATGTAGTGAAATTTTTTTGCTTACTGATTGGAAATACAATTTTTCCAAAGTTTTACTGTTTAGAGTTTGTTTTTTTGTTTGTTTGTTTTTGTTTGTTTGTTTTGTTTTGTTGTTGGTTTTTTTTGTTTGCTTTTTTTTGGTATCTAACACATTACAAGGAACTTTAGATAAATTATAAAGTTTCTTTATTGATCCTGTACTTTTAGGATAAGTTTTTCCTAGAGTTATTCAGATCCTCCAATTTTCATGCAATGCTTTTGAAAATCAGATGTCATATTCAGACTTGCATTTTTAAACTGTCAAATTACCTCTAGAATTGAAGGAAAAACGTCTCACTGCTAGCAAAACTAGCACAATTTGTAATTTGGCTTCATGCTTTCTGTTGATTTCTGTTCAAATGAAACGTGTAAAGTGCTCTTGTCTAGCTGAGTGTGTTTTCTGTAAAAGGACTAAAATTTTACAATGGTAAATTCTAGTAAAATTGTGCTTCTGGTAAAATATTAGTGCATGCATGCTATGGATGCATGTGAAACTGAGACCCTTATGCTGGAATCAGTCTTGGGAATGCTGTGAACAGTTGTTCACAGGAATTTTTGGAAGTGCAAAACCAAGTGTGCCAGTGTGGTATGTGCTTCAGAGGCTTTTCATAAACACTGCGAAGAAGGGAAATACCCAAATATATCTTACAGGTTGGGTAAAGAGCACAAAGAAGTCTTAAAGATTTACTTTGACTTTTTGAGTGCTGTGTAAGAACTGAATGCAAATGTGTAGCAAGAAATGTGAAAGGTGAGGAATGTGGTCACATGCAATCTTTTCATACATTCTAAGACTGCTAGTCTTAAAGGCTAGTGCTGAACAAATAGCAAGATCAGTACACAGATAATCTTGTACGCACATCCATATCATTTAAAAAGCAATATTTTTTTTTTAGCAGGAAGACTTTTTTTTTCATGTGCAGTACTAAAACACACTGGTGGATTTACATTCCTTTTATGTCTTCACATATGAGTAATCTGGTTTGCTGAATATATTATTTCTCTTTCTTACGTCTTTCATCCTCTTCTAGCCACTCAGAATGCTTTATACTCAACTAGAAAAATATAATAATTTTACTTTATCTGGTAGCATCAACCAAGCGAGTAAAAACTGTTATTCTATGCTAAAGTAACTTTCATTTACTTAGGGTTGACAAATCACTACTTTAGAGTTGGGAAACAAGTCAGACAAGTTTATATCACAAATGAAAATAGTGAGGTGTGTCTAATAAATTTTCAGCTCAATGAAAAAAGATAAACTAAGTTCATTGGGTCTGAAGCCAAGAGAATTGCTGGAGGGAATGTATAATGTGCTGTGATATCATTTCCAGTGCTAGCTTTGTGAATAAGAGGATAAAACATATTAACAATTATGCCGATGGCTAGGACTAAATTGAATTATAACTGCATTAACTGTTGTAACAGTTTTACCCTTTTCCTTTTCCTTGCAATTATTAGGAAATTATTTTCTTTGAAAAGAAAATAAAGCAGAATATTACAAAGTAAGCATATTGTTCCATCTTTGACTATAATGAACATTCATTGGTTGATCTTTCTGGAAAATACAGATTTATTCAGTGAAATCTAGCCTAGGGTGTAAAACAACTGAAATGCAAATATGAAGCTGAGCAATGATGACATTGGTCATTTTTAAAAAATCCATCGTAAAAGAGATTAAGGTTAATCAAAACACTTCAGGTTGTTTTTGTCCTCCACTAAAGGAATTTACTAGGATTCCTCTTATGAGTTCCTGAGCATTAATTAATACAGAAAACAATGGCTTTATTAAATGGCATTAAGATACCAGACCAGAATAGTAGTACTTACAACTCACCAGTGCACACTGTTTTGTTCCTATGATATCAGATGCACTGCTCTGTACTATGGGCCATTACAAACTGCACTCAAGAACAATCTGAATTATATCCATGACCAAAGTTATCATAGAATCATGGAACAGCTGAGGTTGGGAGGAAACTCGAAAGATCATCTGGTCCAGCCTTTAAAGAAGTCATAACTTGTTTTATTCCTGCTGTCAATTTCCTTGTAGGGACTGATAAAATATATTCTTGATAGATCTCATGACTGATGACGTTGATTGAGCTTCTGTAATTGAGGAATAAAGCCTAAAGTATGAAAATGTCACCTAAAGCACTGGAACAGGAAGTATGGATAAGCTGAATTAGCTTCTTATAGTGAAATTGGTACTTGCACTGTCAGTGCAAAACTGTAAAAGGGTTCTTGCACCTGACCATTGCTTTCTGAACTGAAATCTTTAAGCTCATGCAATTATTCATGAATAGTTTTAGATGTCCTAGAGTACTTACATTATAATTGATGATGTTTGTTAAAGAAAATAAAAAGCTACTTTTTACTTCTAGTAATGCTTAAAGTGTCATCATTTTCTGAGTCTTGCAGTTTCCCTCTTGTGCTGCTGATTTTATCAATACCTAGTTTATCTATAGAATCATAGAATGGTTTNCCCAACAGCTCCATGTCTTTCTTGTACTGGGGCCCCCAGAGGTGGATACAGTACTCCAGGTGGGATCTTGGGAGGGCAGAATAGAGGGGCAGAATCACCTCCCTGGACCTGCTGCTCACACTTCTTTTGATGCAGCCCAGGACACGGTTGGCTTTCTGGGCTGCAGATGCACTTTGCTGGGTCGTGTTGAGCTTTTCACCAATCAACACCCCTAAGTCCTTCTCCTCAGGGTTGCTCTCAATCCATTCTCCACCCAGCCTGTATTTGTGCCCTGACCCACTTGCACGAACTTGTATTTGGCCTTGTTGAACTCCATGCATTTCTCACAGGCCCACCTCTGAAGCCTGTCAGGGTCCCTCTGGATGGCATCCCTTCCCTCCAACACCACACAGCTTGGTGTCGTTGGCAAACTTGCTGAGAGTGCACTCAGTCCTGCTATCCGTGTTGCCGAGAAAGATGTGCAGTGCTGGACCCAGTTCTGACCGCTGAGGAATGCCACTCGTCACTGATCTCCACTTGGACGTCGGAGCTGTTGGACTGCAACTCTTTGAGTGCGACTGTCCAACCAGTTCCTTATCCACTGAGTGGTCCATCCATCAAATCCACGTGTCTCCAATTTAGAGACAAGGATGTCATGCCAGACAGTGTCAAATGTTTTGCACAAGTCCAGATAGATGATGTCAGTTGCTCTTCCCTTATCCATCAACGCTGTAACCCCATTTTAGGCAGCGACCAAATTTGTCAGATGTGACATGCCCCTAATGAAGTCATGTTGGGTGTCAGCAATCACCTCCTTATTTTCCACATGCCTGAGCATAGTTTCCATAGTTTTACATTCTATTGCAATATCTCACCACAAAGGGCTTCAGCCCTATTTATTCAGTTCCATTAATTACAATAGTATTTTTTTTACTGATTTGACACTTACAGCATATGTAATCACAAAAGGTCAGTGTAAGTACTGTCATAAGGGAAGTGGGACGTAAAGCTGACACCAGCAAGATACTGTTTTATGTAGGAGCTGGTGTGCAGAGGAGGTGGCGGTGGCTGCGTTACTCTGAGTTTGCAGGCGCCAGGAGCAGTGATATCAGGAGAACTGCATGTGCTGCCACTGTCCTTCCCTCCTGGCCACACCGCCAAGGAGAGAGAAGCCATCTGGTGGGAGCTGTGTCGGGACACGCAGGCATTTGTGCCAGTGGTGACTCTGCCAGCTGTGCTGCCCTCTGCATCCAGCCGGATCGAGCGCAGCGTGGAATGCGTTGGGGGACATAGCTGGTCCCGATTTGCTGCTGTCTGCCTGGCTTCCTTCCTCACTCGGGGCAGATGTGTGTAAGGACTGACTCCTGCATACGTTCCTACACGCCGTGACTTGCTTCAGTGATTGCGCTGGAGTATAAATCAGTGGTGGTTGTGTGGCCTTTTTGTACAGTAAGCTAATACTATCCATAACTCAAAATTAACAGGTCTTTCTTGTGCTCTTACCTTATTCTCCAAATTTCCTGGTGATACTGTAAATGTTCCTTTTAAAATATTTTGCCAACCCTACTAAAACAAAGATGATGAATTGTCTAACAACTTTTTGTGTACTGCATGACATTCTGTTGTTCTAAATAATCTATTAGCAGAGAAATTGCAATAAAAGTGTGACTCTGGCTTCTTTGAAACTTTCATCTTGAAAATTTATGATCTTTCACAAAATATTTATCTTGTGTCCAAGAACAAAAATGAACCAAGAGACAGATTTTGATATTGTGTCAGTGAGTTCATGCCACTCTTAGATGGTTCTCGGTAAAAAGATATTTGAATCCCAGCTAATCAAAGTTGAATCAGCTCAGATGAAATGTTAGGATGCCTTCAGTTCTGAAGACAGCATGAAAGAGCTGGAGTGCAGAGTAGGTGAGGAAGGTTACCACTGAAGCGGTCCGGAAACTCAGTATGTTACAAAGACTACACGGTGTAACCTGTTTCATGTTTGTCCCTGTTACTTCAATGTCTCAATTAGAATTAGATTGTGAATCTTTATCAGTCGCTTTGAATATTTTGACAGTCATTTTAGTTTCTATAAAGCAATGTGAAAAGATTCCTTTGAAAGATGTTTTTGGATAATAAATTTATTTCCATGTTGCAAATAAATATTCACATTCTGCTGGTGGACAAAGAGGCAAGTTATCCTGCTAACCGCCTTTACATTACTGTATCTTTATGTATAATACACATCAATAACAGTTGTTTTCATTTTTGGTTTGGGTTTTTATTTTAAAAAACCCACAAACTCTTAAACTCAATTTTCACTCTATAGTTTGGCTTCATCAAAATCAGGAGCTTGCTTTTGGAATCACCGATTTCCCTGGTTTTAGAGCTACAGATGAAAAACGGAAGTCGATTCTGCACGTAATTCACACCCACTGAAATATGTGTTTTAACATTACATTCATGAAGCTGATGCAAAGTTCTCAGTTGTGTTAGCAGTAAATGTAGAGGCGCATGCTGAATGATTCTTAAGCTGCTTTGTGTCTTCATAAAACTGTCTGTGCAGGAATTAACGTTAATCTTAAGACAGGTTTTAAACTATTGCAACCTTGGTGTCAGGTTGGTCATGATTCTCAGCTGCTAAGCTTTCGGGGTACTGGTTTACACCTTTGCTAAAAAGAGCATCATTTGCTGCCTTTCAGAGTGCTGTCGCACTGTACTGATGGCAGTGACAGTTCACTTTAGCTAGTCAACATCTGTTGAAATAGATTCTCTTCCCCATGTTAGCTGGTGAATGAATGCCTAAGTTAAATAAGCGAACACCTCATATTTTTATCCTGGAAAATCCTCTGAAATTCCAGCATTGTATGGAATTATAACCTTGCCTGGATGTAGCATAAGATCATGGGTCATCTGATTGTCGCTGATAAGCTCAGCAGCGAGTCGTTCAATCGGGACACCAAGCTGTGTTAGCTAAAAGGGCTGCCTTCGAGAAGCCAGCACTGGTTTATTCGCAGGTACTGAGGACGTGCAGAGCAGGACTTTGACCCAGACGGTTTTCACTGCTGTACCTTTCCAGATCTCCTGAGCGTGCTGTCTTTAAGCTTTCTTTCCTTTCTCCTCCTCCTTTTCTCCCACCCTCAAGTTCTTGCTCCGCTCACGCTGTGCAGGTACAGGTTGAATTTTTGAATGCTTTGCTCAGCCAGACAAAATGTGCCCGAGGCCTGTTCAAGGAGCGCTGCTGCTTGTCCTTTATGCCAGAGGGTTTTGTGATGTGTCAGTTTGTCTAGCGTAGAAAATAAGGTAAAGCACCTTTAAAAAACGGAGCCTTTTTAAAAAATGGAAACTACGTTAGCTTTAACAATAACTGAGCAATACATAAAGAAACATTTGCACCTTTTGGAAACTCAGATAACTTCAGGAACGAAATGCTGAAATTATTTGTTCTTCATGAAAAACCTGTACCTTGACACACTCTTACACCTTTTGTATTTCCACTTTTTCTCCTTTTAAATTTACACCAAAGCAAACAAAATGCACTTTATTGTCATTCTCCAAAAAGTGTTACCCAGCTGTAGCCACCCGTCAGTTCTCCTGTGCTTGCCTTGTCACGGGCTGCCCTCCCTCTCACTGCAGAGAAACCACCCTCTAAGGTTTATATTTCAGATAAACCTCATTCTTCTGTGATCAGTCTCTCCCTGGTTGCTCACTGAAGCTGATCCCCACACCTGTCCGCTTACAAGATTTTTCCTCAAACAATCAATGGTAACGTTGCAAAGAAGCAAACGCTAAGAGTAACGCTGCAAGAGGTACAACAGCTGCTAGTGAAGTGGCCTTCAAGAAATCCTGCTAATGTTCATAAAACAAGCTCTTTATAAATTTCCACTCTTCTGAGCAATTACTGCCAGCAGAAGATACATCCTAAGGAAGAAGAAAAAAAAAGAAAGAGTACAAAAGCCCTCAAACCCTTTATACGTCCAGCTGGCTTTATTTGACTCTCTCCAGATCCCAGGATTGTCCTTCTGGGATAATTAGTTTATTAGTCCAATTTACAGGTAGGATTGTTGAAGTTCCTCATTCTGTTTCTCTTCATAGCCAAGAATAAGTTCCCAGGTTTTTCTGTTCAGATATCCACGCCTGCACGGCACAGATCAGCAGCGTTTGTGGTGTGGATCGACCTGCGGTTTGTCTGCAGGTAAGAAGCGCATGGAGCAAAGCTCAGTGTTTCTGGCATCTGGGGGACTGGAGAGACCACATTCCAGTAATCACGAGAGGCAGATTCTCTGTGCACATAAATCATGTGTGTTCAACAAGAAAATTACTATTAACATTTCAATTTCCAAATAAGTCTCTGCTAATAATTTTATAGCATACCTGGAGTTGCCACAGTGTTGTGTTTGGTTTCTTTTTAAGCTTTGAAGCTACGCATTGAGAATAAACCTTGAAATTATATACGTTCCTTTTTGTTTCCAGTAATGTTTCCATGAAAAAAGGGTAGAGCATGCTGTATTTAAGCATTCAGTGCTTTGATTTTTGTTCCTCTGCTCACAAATAATCAGTATTCATTTGAACACAGGACCAGAAGGGGAGACAAATATTAAAGAACTTTAACTTTCTTTTCACTACAATACTTTGAAAAGAAATAGAAATAACCCTTCACACTCATTTCAAAACCTCAAGATTTTTTTTATATTTGTTGCAAATTTCTTCAAATATATTACATAATCAGATTTGACTTATTAATTTATTTTAATTTTATTTTGCTTTTGAAATATTACAAATTTTAGAAACCTTGTATCTATCTTTTGGGTGAAACTTAGTTCTGCTGATAATAAGGATATTTTTCAGTTCACATTTTTTTCGTATTGATGGTAGGCATTTCCATGTTTCTCCAACCATGAAATGTGTATTAGCACTGCTTCTGACACCTGGGGAAGTCAGATTATGTTTTTTTGGCTGGTGGGAAAAGCAGATAAAAATGATGGTTCTTGTTCACAAACGTGTCCCAGAAAGTGCAGTGCCCCTTCCAATTGCTTTCGTCTATGTAGTGGAAAAGAAGTGTGATGAAACAAAAGTTTTGGCTACTTTCCTTCTATTACTATTTGCCAGAAGTAAGGATATGTGGGATTTTCTTTTCCTTTGTGGTTGGACTTTTGCAGTACACCTGTGATCTGTACACCTTGTACTTTAGTTGTTGAAGGATTTGGGTAGGGCAAGAAGTGGTTTATCAGCTTTACGTTTGGGTTTTTTTTTTAAATTCTCTCTCTCTTTCTTTTTTTTTTTTTTAATGAAAAGATAAAATTGTTTAGATTGCAACTTCAGGTGTTAAAACCAGTAAGTGTATCTGTTCCTCCACTTTGGCCTTATAGATCGTGAGACAGTCCAATAACATGATGACATACCTATATTTGCTGCCTGTTGGAGAATAGGATAAAGTGTCGTAACAAATGAATTAGGATTCTCATCTATTTGCAACAGGATGAGTTGCAGCATTGCTTATGGCTGGTAAAATAAGGCGTGGAGTCACAGAGTAAATGGAAACAGTGAAATGAAATAGTGAACATCGGTTGCACACCCTGTACAAATACTGATCTGAATGTCACTTGGTGAAAAAGTAACATTTGACTTTTTGATTCTAAAGTACATTTGAGGTAGTTTTTCTTGTGTGATATTTGCATACAAAATGTGGGTGTATCTTATAGACCTGTTTTATATACACCTGTTTCATTTGGTTTGATATGGGACATTAAGTTGACTTCTTTATAACTGGCTGACATTTGTATGTTTTTTGCACACTTTTTATAGGGAATGGAATAATTCAGATAAATACTTTTGTATTAAAATGAGTTTGACCTGATTGTGGTGGGTTGACCCTGGCTGGATGCACGGTGCCCACCAAGCTGTTCTATCACTCCCCTCTGCAGCAGGTCAGGGAGGGGAGAAAAATAAGCTGGAAAAAAACTTGTGTGTCAAGATAAAGACAGTTTAGTAAAGCAAAAGCAAAAGGCTGTACGCAGAAGCAAAGGAAAGAAAAAAAGATTTATTCTCTACTCCCCATTAGCAGGTGACGTCCAGCCACTTCCTGGAAAGCAGGAGGTCTGGAAGACCCATGTTGTAAATGATGAATGCCCTGTCCCCACCCTCCACCCTTCCTCCTCCTTTCTCTTAGCTTTTCTTGCTGTGTAGACACCATATGGCATGGAACATCCCTGTGGTCAGTTGGGGTCAGCTTCCCTGGCTGTGTCCCCTCCCAAGATCTTGCCCCCCCCATCCTGCTGCTGAGGGGGAATGCTGGAGAGAGACAGCCTGGGTGCTGTGCCAGCACTGCTCAGCAGCAGCCACAACACCGGTGTGTTATCAACCCCTGGCTGGTACCGATGCACAGCACAGCTCTGTGAGGGCTGATGTGGGGAGAATTAACTCCATCTCCGCCAGACACAATACACCTGATACATGCCAAAACCTCCTTATTTTGCTACCATCTAGAAACTGAAAGTACAGCCTAGCATCTCTGAAGTGAGCTAAACATTCTGGACTTCTTTTTTAATCCTTTATTGAATAGATGGACAGTTTTGCTGATCTGTCCTCATTTTTAGTAGGTTACGGACAGTTTTTCAGTGTGAGAGCAAAATGCTTTTTTTACTTTTTCAGGTTTTTTTCAGGAAAAACCTGATAGTATCTGGTACTGGGAAGCAGACAATTTAGGATTAAAGAACTGAAAATGAATCATGAACTGTATATATGCAGTATTGCCTTATAACCAAATGATAAGAAAATGTGCTGTAGGATTTCTGGTACATAAGATGCCTACTGTAGTAAACATTGTCCTCTTTAAAGTATTGGAGCAAGCTGAAAAAAAAAAAAAAAAAAGATCAGAACATCTAATACAATCTATGGTAATAAATACTTACCTGGAAAGAAACAAACTTGTGAAATGAACCATGGTTTAATGTACTACAAATCTGAAGTATAACTCAAGAGTACACTGGGATCTTTTCATTGTGTGAACAAGATGAGCTAAGTCTATATCAGATTGTCTGACCAAGACAAACAGGAGAGCTGAAACTGCTCTGAGTAGTCATTTATTACTACATGAACAGTTTTGGGGTTTTTAAATTATTATTTTTTGTGGATGAATGAACTTGATTCAGGGGGCCTTTTCCAGCATTCAGAAGTTGCTTCGCTATTTTCTTCTGAATATTGGAACTGAACAGTTCTATTTGTCATGCTAGATTAACTTCAGATATTGTCTTCCTCCCTCAGCTTCCCTGTCTCCCGTTTATGCAGAAAAAACCCTGCAAGTGAGAGTAATGCCCAGGGTTAGTTGCTGGAGCCTGGCATGAATATTAAAGCAGGCTGCAGCTAGAAACACAAGTGAAAAACCTGGGCAGGATGGGTCAGTGTCTGGAGAATGAAACAGTAAGAGATAGACGCAGCGGGGGAGGATCCTGCGTCGGGGCTGGGTGGGATGGGGAGAACAAGGATGAGTCCAGTGGAGTTCAGCAAGCAAGAGGACTGAACTGGGAGCTGCTGCCTAAACAGAAGTCCATGGTAATGAGGGAGGAGGACTGGGTTTTTGTGATTAACTGATTGATTTAATAGTTAATCTGTCTCAGCTCCCTCCACTCTAAGATATTGACAGGTACCCTTAATTACCTCACATAAGTGGTAATTAGTCTCAGTTTGTTTCAGTGAAGGTTCCTGAGGTATTTACTGCACATGACTGTATTGTGAAGTCAGGCAAATTAAAAGTAGGGATGCTCCATTTTGCTGTGGTATAGATGGCTTTGTATATATATTTAGTTCAGTATATGTTTTCTATTTTAAATATATTTCTTTACTTAAATTCTGATAATAAAAGCTGAAAAATAGATTTTTTTAAAAAACTTAATGTGACTACACAGTTATACTAGTTTTTCCCCATATCATTCTGAAATGAAAGCATTGCAATAACTAAAATTATTCCAGAATTGAGCTTTATAGGGAACAATGGTTTAATATCCATTTAGAAGACCTTTGAGTTACAGTAAATGACTAAAGCTAGGACTTGTCTTGTTTCGGGCCAGTACATGGAGACTAACAATCTCATTCAGAGATCCCCTGGAAAGCAATGTGCCAATTCAGGAAATAGAAATCAAATATACCTCTCCACCAATGGAGTTCTTCATAGTCATGAATTGATTTTAATGTCAGCTCCAATTTGTTCTTAGATTTTTGAGGCATTTCCCAACAGACAGGGCTTCAGTGATGTATTTTTTGTTGCGAACAGAAGTGCTCAGTTTTTCCTGGGTAAAAGTTATTCACTGCTCTTGAGATTTGTTTCCTACTGTTTTGAAGCATGTCCTGTCTTTTGCTTTGGCCAGAAATGTTGCTTACTTGACTGGTGATTTTCTGTGGGAGAAAATGAGGAGGGAGGACTGTAGGATGGCCTTTCTGAAGTCTTGCAAACCTGTTGCACAGAGGTCAGCATGGGGGCTATCTCTGGCCAGAGGAGGCTTCTCTGGAAATGCTTTTGTGTACCTACAGGTTTTACAGTTGATTTTACTATTTACTCTGCAAAAGTTTCTTTTTAGAGTCATGCTTGTTCTTTTTGCTTCTAGTAAACACTTAACCCTCACAGAAATAAGTATACTTCATGATGCATTTGTAATATTTGATTAATTTAATGTTCAAAAACTACAATAAATACTTACACTTATTTGCCTTACTAGGTTATTTATTTTAATAGATAACATCTTAAATATAACTTAACCTTCCCTGTTTTAAATTGGATGTGTAGCTCTTTGCTTTTGTAGCAGAGAATTATTTTCTCTCATCTCCTTCATTAAATAATTATTGGGAACCCTCAGTTTATAGAGATTCAATTAAGTAATTGGTTTCTCATAATTAAATAATGAACTACAGCCACTGACCAAGTAAACACCCTCAGAAATGATGCCTGAAGTATTTTATCATGAGCCTGACACCAATTCAGTGACTGTATCTCAGGTAATCAAGCTAACTAATTATATTGGATAATTTGATCATAAATTTGATCAGTACAATCCAGTCAAGGATGATAATGCTTTGTTGACAATGATTTGCTGCTAGAATAGCTTAATTGTGATGACATATGTTGTCATTAAGGCTCTGTTGGTCAACCATGGTCATCAAAGGCACTGCTTATCTTAAAGCCATTAATGTCTTTATTGTAATCATGTTCCATAAACTGGCCTTCTCCTGCTTCCATGAGATGTCATAGAAACTTAATCTGTATTTCAGGAAGAAAGGATAAAAAAACCAGACTCAGTTCCCATCTAAATGAATTTGTGTTGCCTGCTGCCCGTGTTTAGTTAATCCTGAACACATTTCCAGTGAAGTAGCAAACATTTGATTTCAGCATTGTGTCACTGCATAAACATCCTCATGCCCATGAATTATTGGAATAAATTGAATATCTGAGGTTTATGTGTGGAAAGTATCAGGGGAAGGGCAATTTCTTTCAGACTGAAGACTCTTACTCATCACTGGAGTGCTTAGAGCATCCCTTTAATACAAAATGCTGTTGCCATCTCTCCTCCCAGATCTCAGTTGTTCTGCTCCAGCACAGCTGCACAGTGGAGGGGGTCATCTTCACTGTTAGGAGAAAGTGCTCTCGTTGCTTCGCTACTGAATGAGATTTCACTTGCATTTTTTTTATTTTGTGAGAAGGTTTGAAAGGAACGAGGTGGAGCCATGACCTTCATTCTGCAGAGCTTCTCTGGGTAGGAAAGGAAACAGGACCTGTACTGCATGAAAATAAATGTAGAGATGCTGCCTTCCAGGCTGGCTTGTGTTTGTCCTTATTGCTTTGCCTGTTCCTGTCCCTGAGATGAGGACAGGGCCAGGCTCAATCTGGCCTTTCACTATCTTCATTTTTTCACATGCTTTGTAAGAATCCTGCCCATTATTGCATCTATTTGAAAGGCTTACATCTTCAGACTGTTTGATTTTTGGGGGCTTTGCAAATAAGTTTCTAAACCTATAGAAGGAGATTGCAGCTTGTATATAGTCACTTCTTCCTATCCCACTCTACTCTCTGCCACAGCAGAATTACTAAAAGATAAGATGAGCGTTACTTTCAAGCTTAGCTTTGCTGGTTTGGCAAACAGCTGTTTTGAAAGCGTGTTATACTTCAAAGGAGCATAATGTTATTTGAAATGTGCGTTGTGAAATAGGCATGAAACAAAACCTAATGTTTCCTGTGTATTTAAGGAATATAGCACTTCTAACTACCAAAAAATGTTAGGAACGCATTGTAATGCAGACAGTATGAGAAGTTTTTAGGGAGATATTTTGACTGTTACAGAATGCGAGGCGTATCCATTGAGTACAAGATTACAGAGAAGCATTACCATTATTTAGTATGTAATTGAAAGGAGATGACACTCTGATTCAAGGGTGATGAAACACCCATGAGACCATTGATGAGATTATGCTTTGAAAAGAGATTTTGTAATGCTTTCAGTTTATAACTGGATTATGTTGCGAGATTCAGTGGTACATAAGATCTTGTAGGAAAGCTGTAACAGTCATATGTTCTCCAAAAAGACAGAGATAATGATGATAAAATACTATTAGTGTAGAGTGAATGTGCTTTTTGTTTTATTTACTGCCATATGTGCAATGATGCAACAGGTAAGATTTTTGAGTCACCTGTGAAAGCTTTTACCCATAGTGTTTTGTGAGAACATTTGAAGAAAACACCTTGCTCCATGTTTCTGCAAGCAGTACTCTGAATAATGAATGAATTTAATGAGATTTATTTAGATGTATGCTAAAGTGGAATTCTATGATTATCAGTCATTTATACTTTAGTAATGTTTTAAAATTATCTGGGTTTGCTGGTGAAAGATTATTTTGGGTTGATTTTGATCAAATAGAAAAACCTTTCTGAAATCATTTGCTGATTTTCATTGACTCTATGTAAAAATCTGTTGTATGCTTCATATTTGCAGTGAAAGAATTTCTTTTCTTACTAAAGAAAAAATATTTTGAAGCAAATTGTACATAAAAAATGGCTTACAGACTGTCTTAGCTTTAAAACTGATTTTAAAATTAGCCTAGTGGAATAGTATTTTTCTTGTCATGTTTGCTGAGATGATAACTGATATTTATTATTCAGTAGGACTGACAAATAACGATCAATCTGTGATTTTCTTTGATACATTTTTATTACGTTCAGAGCAGGAATCTTGCTCAATGGTTGTAGCTACAATTTAATCAGTAAAGAATATAAATTTGCCGCTTTGACAGCCTAATGGTGTAGAAAACTCTGAGGAAGAAATGGTCAATAAAGAGGTAAATGCTTACTGATCATATCCTTTTTCAAAGGAAAATGTTACCTCTACTGTGTTAGGTAGGTTCTGATTTAGTAGCAAAACTTGTCCATTAAAAAAAAGCAAGTTTAACCAGGTAAACAAAGTTTTACTTCATATAATATGTATAATCCTAGAAAATGTCTATACCACTTGAATTGTCAGTGATGTAGACCAAATGTTATATTACTCATTAGTCTAGTGTGTGACATGAAAAATAAAAGTGTACTATAATTTCTTTTTTTTTTTCCTTTTTTTCATTTAAAAGAAAAAGCAGTTTTTCCCAGTTTGCAGGTGTTGTAAGTATCTGTCTAAAGAATCTAATATAAAATGAGTTAATCTAATATAAAATGAGTTAGTGGTGGTAGCTCACAGTGTAACAAAGACTAGGCGAAATTAGTATGCCTAGTACAAGAAAGAAGGAAGTATAGCAAATTTGTGTCTAAGTGTCTTCCTGTATTTGAGCCCCTAAGAAGAAATGTTTGTTAGCAAGGGAAATAGTTAACATCTTATATTGCAACAGTTGTTTCTAATAGGAATATATCTGAGAAAACTAAGTTGACAAAGTCCAGTTGGTTTATTGATTATAGCAATCTATGTAATGTATGTTGTACCAGTCCTGATAAGCTCTGCATCCCACCACCCTTACTGGAGACCAGCTGAGAATACAGTCGCATACGATAATCGCTTTGCTGAAAGGGTAAATCAATGAAGAATTTCATCAATACCCTTTTGGTTGGCTTGTCAAGATACATACACAATATTTGCAGTATTTGCGTCAAATTGTCCTGGTTTCAGCTGAGATAATTTTTTTCATAGTAGCTAGTATGGGGCTGTGTTCTGGATTTGTACTGAAAACAGTGTTGATAATATAGAGATGTTTTTGTTATATGGAAATCATAGAATCGTAGAATGGTTTGAGTTGGAAGGGACCTCAAAGATCATCTAGTTGCAACCCCCCTGCCATGGGTAAGGACACCCTCCACTAGACCAAGTTGCCCAAAGCCCCATCCAACCTGGCCTTAAACACTTCCAGGGAGGGGGCATCCACAGCTTCTCTGGGCAACCTGTTCCAGTGCCTCACCACCCTCATAGGAAAGCATTTCTTCCTAACATCTAATCTAAATCTGCAATGTTTTGTTGTTGTTGAGCAGTGCTTACACAGAGCCAAGGCCTTTTCTGCTTCTCACAGCACCACACCAGTGGGATGGCTGGGGGTGCACAAGATGTTGGGAGGGAACACAGCTGGGACAGCTGAGCCCAACTGACCCAAGGGATATTCCATACCATACGATGTCATGCTCAGACTATAAGAGGCTTGGGGAAGAGGAAGGAAGGGGGCAGTGGCATTCAGAGTGACAGAGTTTGTCTTCCCAAGTAACCATTATGCGTGATGGAGCCCTGCTCTCCTGGAGATGGCTGAACACCTGCCTGCTCATGAGAAGTGGTGAATTAATTCCTTGTCTTGCTTTGCTTGTGCCTGCAGCTTTTGCTTTACTTATTAAACTGTCTTTATCTCAACCCATGAGTTTTCTCACTTTAACTTTTCCAATTTTCTCCCCCATCCCACCTGGGCAGGGAGTGAGCGAGTGGCTGCATGGTGCTTAGCTGCCAGCTGGGGTAAAACCATGTCGCGACAACAAAACCCCAAACATATTTGTAGGCATTTTGTGTTAGACACCATCTGGACTGTATGTGACATTAGGATTGCATTAACAGAGTACTTGCGATTTTGCAACTGGAGAATCATGGAAATCTAATTCACAATTTAAGATAAGGCAGGAAAGAGGCCTTTACTCTGTCAGAAGCAACATAATGTGTTAATTGTCACTTAGCTAAATCTGTTCCTGCTTCAGAAATTGTACAATTTCCTACCACAAATACTTTTGTATATAGTATTAAAAGTATAAACTTGGTAACATATTTTTTTAACGTTACTTACCGTGACTTTGGTGGATATTTAGATGCCTAGATCAAGACCACTGCTCACACTTAGTGTACAGTAAGTGTAGGCTTCTGTAGGTGGGCAATTCAGAGCACTAAATTTAACTCATTCTCAATAAACTCTGAAAAAGTCTCTCTATATCTGTTACTTTTATAAAGATGCTTGCAGAGGGTAGTGATCTTGCTTAAGCATGTGGTATACTTAATGTTTGGTGATGTGAATGCTCTTGTATATGTTTTCTTGTGAGTATGCTTCTAAACTCATCCAACATACCAGATTATAGTTTGATACCTGAAGATAAATTTAGAACTGGAATAGACTAGAAACCTATCTGTTCATCTTGTTTCTAGAGTTTGTTCCTTGATAAACACTTTTTCTTTAAAGTACACTGCAATTTCATGTATCACAACAATTCAGGGATTTTAAATTAGGATAAAGTAAATGTCATTACAACTGTTATTTGACATGAAATAATCTGTAAATCAAATCAATAAAAATTATATTAAAAAGGACATAATAGCAAAAGGGTTAAAATAAAAAAAAAAAAAAGGTGAAAAACACAGAAGGGGGAAAACCAGCCATATATATTTTTTGTTTGTTTGTTTGTTTTTCCCTGTTTGAAAAGCAATGTACTGGTACTGAGCACAAGCTTAAAAGTATTTGGAGCAAGTCTTGTTTTTAATACAGCCCAAGAAGAATGGCACTAGGAACAACAGGAAATTGGAGGCAGAATAAAAGGATGAATGGAAGCTTGCAAGAGTGGAGGACACACTGAGGTGGTTGATTGAGTAAGCAATAGCTGGATAATATGTCAATTGTCAGTGTTCCGATGTGTCAATCTATGAATAGGATCTCTGCAGGAATCATACAGAATAATGAAAATTAGGGAAATAACATGTTTCAGTCCACGTCTCCTTAAATAGTGATAACTAATCTGGGAAGGTGCTCAACCCACAAATTTGAATACATGCATTTTTTCAGAACAGTGCTAAACTGTAAATCCAACTAAAACCTACAAAACAAACAAACAAAAAGAAAAAAAACCCAAAATACTTGTTTACATTTACATGAACAACTGTACATATGTATGACAGATTCAATCTGATTATGTTGAATAAGTTAATGATAATATTACTACTATTGAGAAAAAGTTAAATTCTGGTCTGTCTGCCTATCTTGCAAATTACTCACTCCTTAGTAATGCCAGTGACATTTCTGGTGCTACTATATGAAGAAATTAAATTTCCTGAAATATTTTGATGACAGAATCTGCAACTTCTTGGAACTCCATTACTCTGGCAAAGTCCATGTGTGCCAAGTCCTTTTATTGCATTTGCAATGGATAATTAATCAGTTTTATGTGCTCCCAATCTATGAGAATCAGGTATATAATGTACCCTGTCATACCTGCCAACTCCCATTCAATTGTGTGAGCACAAGGGTTCTCAAATGTTTATATGGTTGATCACATTTCCATCCAGACTGCTGCGTGGGCCACCTGCCCCTTCTTTGCAAATATATTCCGTGAGAATTAGAGCAACTGATTCCTGAGGGATGTCTTTACTCTAGTTTATGGAGTTTTTAGTGAAGGTTAGCAGCTGGAAATAAGGGAGAAAGAGCAGAGCAGTGTAATCTTATTTACCTGTCTGTGAAGCACAAAGAGATGAATCACATATGGTCATGTGGACCTGACCCACCAGGCAAGAAAACCTCTGATCATTCCCCAGCAGTGTAATTGCGCTGAATGTTCTATTATTCATACATAGGTGAAAAAAGGAAAGCAGAGATGATGTGCTCATGCTTATGCAGAGATTTGTTAGTGACTAGGAAGAGAAAGCTCTTGCCTTTAGAGCAGTTCAGGGCCAAGACCAGAGCACCCAGTTTGGTGAGATACTGCTGTTAGATAGACAGCCCTGTGAGATATACACAGGGTCACTCCACCTCCCCTGCTTCCACCACATGTGCCAGCAATAGCCTCTATTTGATTGAGTTGCCAGCTGACAGGCATTTTTGTTGACTAGTTGAAACTGCTTCTGGGGCTGGACCTGGTTTTGGACTGGTGACCATCCTTGTTCAGGAGGATGGACTGTTCTTAACAGGAATCTTCGTGAAATGTTCAAAACTAAGACCTTGCTTAGCAAGTGTTCCTACAGGACTCTTCTTTTAAGAAAATGTTCTGATTAATTTGTTATCTGTTTTTCAGTGAGGATATTTCCATAATGTATTTCCAAAGAAAGGACTCTTTGGAAGTTCTTTCATGCTCAGTTGGACATCAAAGCATGCACTTAGCTTTACATGTAGAAAAACTTCTACTGAATTACTGACTGATATTTTTTGTTCCTGAGATCTTAACAGGAAATAGGTTTGTGAAAATGCTGTGCTCAGATTTAGAGCAAGTCTGTACTTGCAAAATGCTGTTAATTAAATATTCATTAAATTAATAAAATTACATATTAAGTTTTTAATACTAATTAATTTTAAATAATAGATTAATATTTTCTCTTATTGAAGGACTTTTTGTCCTTCAAAGTTTGTTTTCATTTAATACACTTGAGGCTTGCTTAGGAACAAAGTTGGATTGTGGTGACTTGAAAGAATATCTTCTGAAGATGCTCACTTGAGTTTGTGGGTTCCCTGTGGTCACGGTTTAAAGTAGACTTTCATGTTCACCAATGTGATAGGAGGACATGAAAAAAGATTGTTTTGCAAAGACTTGCAAGATCAGTTTTGAGTGACAGAATTGATTTGAGGTGGGAGGACTCAAGGAAATGAGACGAGGAGAGAGGAACATTTTTCCTTTCAGTTAATGAACAAAGAACAATTTGCCTACAACCCAACTGACCAACCAACCAAGAAGTAAAAAATATTATACAATCTCCTAGGTTTCCATAGGGGAAGCCATACATTAGGAGCCCATGTAGATTTATTTATACTTACATACTGATTTTGTGGAGTTGAATAAGTAGATAGGATTGTACTGTAGAAATTCTGATCAGGTGGTTGTGGTATATACATCCTCGCATTTATAGTTGCTTTTCCTTGTATTTCCTATTGTGTTGACTAGTTTTCAGTGTAATTTTGTAGGCGTGATTTGATATCCACATTCCTCACTTTCTTGACTGATTTCAAGTTAGAATAATGTTATTTCCTTATTTTGCAAGCTATTCAGGGTTAAATACTTTAAAGAATGTGACAGATTGAAATCTTGTTTTTAGAGTGGTCATGCATATACCTTGTAGCTATAGTACATATGAAAATGTGAGAATATTTTGATATTTCCTCTATTTCTGAATTGAAAAACAATGCTTTTTAAGTCAGAGCAATGGAAATTGACATAAGACTTAGTTTTACATGTTAGGCATCTTAATGCCTTTGCTTGCCTGTCTCAGAAAAACCAAATTTCCAGCAGAAGCCATAGAGATATTTCTGCAGTCTTGACAGTGTGTCAAGTATTTTTGTTCTATGCTATCTTTGCTTAATAAACATTATTTTGTGCATGCAATTCTGTATGTATAGATGCTTATATAAGTATAATTTTAAATGTGGCAAAATATGTATTTACAAATACACTTTTATAACAAAAAAGTATTTAAACATACTTAACCTGTCAGTGAAAATATTCTAAATTGTACAGCAAGTATGAAGTAGTATTAATTTTCAAATGACTGTGCTCTTTGCATTTTAAGAAATGTTTTTCAAGCTCCTTTTTAGGTTCTTTCATGTTTTAGAATTGTAGATCAGTGCTTACAGCCATGTTATATTTAGCATTCTTTGTTCGTGGTGCTCACTTTTATGTAAGAAAGCAACTGTGTCAACTTAGGTTCACTGAGCCTTACTCTTTATTAAATATTACCATTACTGAGGAACAGCTTGCTTTCCCATCAAAGTTTGAAATACAATTTCACACTCTCTTTTTGATTCTGTTTTACTTTACTTTTAAATACCTGAAGGACTGAAGATATTTTAGGTACACACTGTATTGTACTGTACTTTATTGTAATCCATTAGATTCAGTAGAATATGTCTATAAGTGCCTTCCATATTTCTGATTGAATTTGCTCTTCTCTGAACTAATTTTAACTTGGTTTTGTAGTTGTTTGGTTTTGGTGTTGGTTGGCGTTTGTTTTGTTTTGTTTTTCCTGGCACCTTTTTAACCTTTGGCACACAGCTGCAGCCTGTAGCTTGTGGGCTTGGAGGCTTTTTGCCAAAACCCTTCATAGCTAACTTGTGGTAGCCTTGCCACCACAGATTTGATGTTCCCTGGCCCTGGAGGGTGACTGAAGCCTGGGAAAACTTCTTTAGTTTGTTGTTTACTGGAGAAAAGTTTTCTTATTCCTTGTAATTCACTTCTACAATTTGAACACGGAACTTACGTTAAGGGAAGTGCTATCTTTGGGCTGATCTCAAGTGACCTGCTCAAGTAGAGCAGTTTATTCCATGTTTGTTATTAAGTGTAGAGGAAGCCTCTACTGCAACAATGGTTGGTGGCTGTAAGTCAAATTAAAATGGTAGATCAGAAGGTCTTAATTGTCTGTTACTAGGTTTGACTTAGCAGTTCCATTGCTTCAGAGTTGTCTCATCCACCGTACATGTTGTACACTCCTTAAAGGAAATAGGTGATAGAATGAAGGTACATGTTAAAAGAGAAAGTGTCTTTTAAACAAGGGTTTATTCTGGGAGCACAAGTACTAATATCTAATTCAAAATAATACTGTTACTGCCAGATGAAGTACAGGTTAACATTAAAGTTGTTGGTATACCTGCCTTGTTTATTGGCATGCACTCTTTTAAATCCCTTTGCATGCCTATTTGCAGTCATTGAGTGGGACGCTATCATTACCTGTTCAGAACACTTGCAAGATTCTCAGTCATAGCCGTGGTGGGTGTCACAGGAGACCGTGATGGGGCTTCTAGAGTTAAATTGGTAGATCTACACTTGTTTTGTTACCTTCTGTTTCAGATTTAAGTGCTTAGTTCATTTTCAGTAGGCATGCTCAGAGCTGTAACAGAGACATCAGTATATGTGGTCTCCCATATTAATATTAAATAAATATTTGCAGAGTCACTCCTACATTGGTAAGCTTCTTGTATGAGGTCCCTTCTGGTCTTTTGGCAGTGTTACAGCAGCTATTCATCACTCTCTTTAGGATTGCCATTTTTATTCTACTGAAATGCGTTAACATTTTGCTTTGATATCCAGTAATTTTAAGTGATGACAGTGTTTCTAAATTATATGTTCCTGTTTTCTTTGAGATATCTGGACTTGAAGAAACACCACACCATGTGCAGTGATTACCTATCAGGTAGACAGGCTGATGACTTAATTTGTAGAGTAATCTATTAAATTTCTATAATTCAATAATTTAAATATTTAATTTATTATTTACAAATGATGCTTGTCTAAATAATACACAAGTGAACAATAAGTTATTGTTACGAAATAAAATTAATTATTAATTGTTAATATATACTTATAGTTATGTAATAATTTAAATATTAATATTAAAATAATGGCTCCATTTAAGTATATTAGTACTTTTATTGTCTCAGTAGCTTCAGTGCTGGTGGTGTATATGGCCTCTGACTAACTTTATATGACAGCCAGCTATGCTTTGATGACTAGATTTGGTTAAATGCTTTCAGGTAGAAATGCTTTCACTGAAAATGTCATTTTTAGAAGTGTATAAATTTATTATTTGAAACTTTCATCAGAACTGCTTTTGCAATCCCCAGAATATGCAAAAAGATTATTTTCTATAAAAGAAAAAATGCACTAAAACTTTTGAGTATAATTTTTAATATTATAATGTATGTAAGATATGTCATATAAAATCATAGATATTTTTTACAGAAATGATGTGGTCATGATTTTCCTGTTTTGTTTTCCTTTGGTTTTGAGATTTTTTGTTTGTTTTTAATACTAGTTCCAGTTAACTTGTCTTAGCCATTGATCTAACCTCACTGCTATGTGTATTCACAAGGCATGCAGCATTCAGTGGCATCAACAGGACCGATACGTGCACATCATTAAATTGTTTGGAGGCAGGTAGTACCTTGTATACATTTTTTTAAAGCCCCAATGTCCTGGTTTCATCTGGGATAAAGTTAATTTTCTTTCTAGTAGCTGGTATGGTGCTGTGTTTTCAATTTAGTCTGAAAATAATGTTGATAACACAATGATGTTTTAGTTGTTGCTCGGTAGTTGTAGTCCCTACACTAAGTCAAGGCCTTTTCAGGTTCCCACACCCTGCCAGGTGCACAAGAGCTGGGAGAGCACAGCCGGGACAGCTGGCCCAGACAGGCCAAAGGGATATTCCCTGGCGTATAACGTCATGCTCCGGATATAACTGGGGAAGCGAGCCGGCAGGCAGATTGCTGCTTGGAAACAGCCTGGGCGTCGGGGTATTTTTTCTGCGTGCGTTGAGCAGTTGCATTTGTGCATCACTTGTTTTTTATGTATTTATTACCAGTTGCATTGTTGATATTGTTATTATTGTTACTGTTACTATCTTCCTGTGTTATCCTATTGTTATCCTATTAAACTGTCTTTATCTCAACCCAAAAGGTTTTTCTTCCATTCTCCTCCCCATCCCACTGGGAGGGAAGGGGTGAGGGAGCAGCTGTGTGGTGCTTAGTTACTGCCTGGGGTTAAACCACGACACCCAGTAACATAGCTCCAGTACATGGCATATGTTCATATACACTACTGCAATTAAATAAAAATGGATGAGAATTATGATTTTGTTTTCACTCTGATTCTTTTTTTCTTAATTATTAGTAACATGGGTAAATCCCCAGATAGTCCTTTGAAAGTTTGGAGATGCATTTTCTGTAAGTAATCTAAAAAAAATAGTCAGAATTTACAAATAATAAACAAACAAATATTTTTTCTGGAAAGATAAATGAAGCAAATCATGGATTAGGTACTAAGAAGAAAGAAGAGGCTTCAGAATCCCAGTTCATGTTGGGGTACATCAGCACTTCAGAAATGGCAGGAGTTTTAAACTGTTACGGAAGAAATGTTCTATCTAGTGTAACAGACCTTGGATACTAATGTTTGAGTTTCTATTGAAGCTACATGGAACTCTGCAACAGAAAAGCTATTATAGGGCAAGTTGTTGCTTAGGTAATATCAACACATCATCAGTTAATTACAGCCATCCACTGAGGATAAAAATGCAGGAGTACTTTATAGTTGCTGCATTATATTGACTGAGGATGAGTTGATTTCATGAGTAATGATCCAGCTAATGGGATGGAACAGCATCATTGCAGAATGAGTACTTTTAGTTATTAATCAGTAGCCTTTTACACATATTGTGCTAAAATATTCTGTAGTAAAAACAGTCTTCATTAGCGATGCCACAGTGGATTGAAATGTTACCATATTCTTTTGGGCACCGGTTAAACTGAATGTTTGAATGCCTGCCTTTAACCTCATAATTAAGCCTATTTTTTGTTTGCACAACACATAAACAAGTTCTTACTTTGCATGGGCTTAAATCCCATTGCATTCTGCAGCATTTCAGGGGGAATTTGTACTCTTTCCAACCCAGCAGTAGACAAGGTAGTAGTCTTTTTAGTAGTTGATTTCAAGAGTAGAAAATAATATATAACTGTAATGGCCATTTAGTTTAAGATAAGTGAAAGAGATATTACTGTTTTTCATGGAGATTAATTGAGCTGAAAACAAAGTGCAAAGCTACAAGATAATTTTGATCAGTAACTATTAAAACCAACTAAATTTGAAAATAAAACTAAAAAAACCCCCTCTGACATAAATAATTACTATAATACCAAATTTATGTTAAGAAATAATTCCCAAGATTGGTAAAACTTCAGCGAATGAAATGTACAATAGGCAATATATTTTTCCAGACATAAGCACCCTGCATAATTTGCAAATTTGTTAATTAGGTGTGCCTGTAGCACAATGTTTTAGTAAACTGGTAATAAAAAGTTGTGTATGGAAATATGCTGCCTGTAATACATGCATATGAACTAATGAATTAGATTCTCTGCTGTGTAAGTCATCTTACACTAAGTGTTAGTGGAGGATCTAGTCAAAGAGCTTTAAGAGCAACATTAGAGGGTAGAGAGGGGTCTGTGGTGAAAAAAAACCACATGGTGCTTCATATGGACTATCTCTGTTTCAAAAATCCAGTATTAAATAATGGTTACAATTCAGATATATGGGTGAAATACCATGTGTAATCAGTATTCTGAAATCAGATGATTTTATAGTCACTGAATCAGTGTGTCTGCACAGTCGTCTGGCTGAAGGTCGCCTATTAACAACATTCCTTTTTTCATAGATCATATAGGGAGTCTTTGCATATAGTATTTTAGCACTGTGGACTTTAAGAATATGTTTTGAGGGAAAAAAATTGCCTTTGTTTTGGGAAAAAAAATATTCAAGTTAGTTATGTTCTGGAACTGAGTGAAAACAAATGCTAATGCACATTTCTCAGGGAGAAACAATATTACAGAACAAAAGCACAAAGAGCTTGAAAACCACAATAAAAACTTCTAGAGATTATGTATGATAAATAAGGAAATGATTACTCAAACATAATTGCTTATAAGTGATTAATTAGTGGACTATGTAAAGCCAATGTAGATATACACTGGAGAAAGACAGCCTGATAGATGAGCTTTGATGTACTCCTCAGTTAATATCTGTAGGAGTAAGGGATAATTAGAAGTACTCCGCATAAATAGAAAATATGGAAGGTGGCTTTTCACCAGTGAATTTTGTCTGTCAACTGTTGCTGGAGTTTTCAGAGCTAAATGTTGATTCTGTCAAGTAAGATGTAATAAGTAAGATCGTCCCACTTTGCAGGAAGTCGTGCAAACACCTCCTACTTCAGATAAGCAAATATTGCCTCTACTGTGTTATGATGTCTTTTACTATATGATGAGTTTTACTGACATGTAATAGGAAAAAAGATAAATAGAAGTATACTATACAATTTAAAAGGGCTATTGTACAAAAACGAAGAGTAAAGATGTTGATGGAAATTTGTTCTTTTTTATCCACTACTGACAAGTCATTTTAAAAATAATATACATACACAAATATATTTTGAAGTGTTGTTACTTGCATTGAATTTACAAAATCTATAGAAGTAGCTACTGTACATCTACCAAGGTATTGCAGCAACATTAATGAAAAAATATGTGGTTCTTTATAAATTTAAATAATCATCTGCTATAGAAAATCACTGTTAAGATGTGCATGCAATACAATACCCATCCAACTTTGAGAGGCCATAAAGTCCATATTGTTTCTACCAGACGCATCTGATAACACTTGCATGTTTTGAAAGTGTTTATAGTTTCTCCCCGCAAAGCTTGATAATATTTAATACATTTGTCTTACATTTAAAAATGTAAATTACATTCATTTCTTGGTAATGCACTTTATACTCAATTCTATTTGATCTTTTAAAATAGTTTTTATTTTCCTGTGTATTTCCTTTGTGTTAATTATTAGCTAATTCATTTGCTCAGCTGTAAATTTCTTTTATGATTTGTTTTTAACCAGGCTTGCCTTACGTATCTCACTAATGCATGGGTTTAAAAAAGAATAAATTCTGAGTTGTGAATGTAAATAGCACATAAGGGTATTTCCAATTACTTTCCAATTACTTTGCAAACAGGTTGAGTTTCTGTAAATATGTTTACCAAGCTGTACCAAGATGTAGAGTGAGAAGAACTGCCTATTCTGAGTTATTATACCCGGAATACTGCCTGCAGCTTAGAACATGTGTTTTATATCTGTGTATATGCGTGGGAAAAAGGACTTGCTTTTCCCTTTGTACTCTTACAAAGTCATGGATATTTCTGGATCAAGCAAGAAGGATTGGTTTGGGTTTTTTAATCTAGAAAATAGCCATATTACAGCAAGTCATTGCTTTGCCAGATCCAGTATTATGTTTGTGAAATTCATCAGTGCTGCAAGCTTGAAGTATGGTAGCAAAACATTAAAGTCACATAAACATGGTTCAGTTTTCCCAATCCGAGTGTCATTCTTCATCCTGAGAGAAGACTTCTTCACTTTGAGGGTGACCGAGCACTGGCACAGGCTGCCCAGAGAGGTTGTGGAGTCTCCTTCTCTGGAGATATTCAAAACCAGCCTGGACGTGTGCAACCTGCTCTAGGTGATCCTGCTCTAGCAGGGAGGTTGGACTAGATGATCTCGAGGTCCCTTCCAATCTGTACCATTCTGTGATTCTGCGATCTTCTAGTTGGTTGTTTGGGTTTTTTTTTTACCATTATTATTATTATTATTATTATTATTATTATTATTATTTAACTAATGAAACCTTTATTTAGAGTCATAGAAATATGTCACTTGTTGCACTTAAAAAATTGCACAGAGATTATTGTGGCTGAGTTTTAAACTGTTGCATGCCTCACAAAAGGCTGCTATTGTGGCTACTTTGTAATATAATAGTGCATTTCTAAGAATAATTGCTTCTTTCTGCTTCTTTCTTTCTTTCTTCTTTCCAAGTGGACAAATTTCACTCTCCTTTGACAACTACACAGATCCTGTAGAGCCTTTTATTATGGACCACAGTGTTGAAAGGATTAATATGAAATGACCATACTTGTGCAGTCGAGATGCGATTTGATGGCTATTATGCTGGGAATGGCTACATTCTCTGACGTCTGTCTGTGAAGTAACAGGAGAGGAGCTGGGTGACGATCTAGTTGTGGTTCCTCAGCTTTGCCTGGAGTCCTCATACTGCCCTTGATGAGCACTGGCAGATGGGGATGGCTGGCTCTGAACTCCATCATAGCCCTTAGGCTACATCTCCCCCTTCTTTTCTCCTCTGTTGCTCATCCTCCACTCTCCTTTTGCGCGCATATCAGAAGACATTCACTATTCAAGGTCTGAGGAGATACAGAAACTTCCATTGCTGGTCCTGCGCTTGGTGGGGCTTCTCCTTGCAGGTGTGTTCTCAGCACCACAAATGAAACAGAGCATGCAGGGGACAGCTGCTACCACTGATCAAAGCAATGTGGTGAAAGGCACTGGTGCCAAGTAAGAGAGGCATGATGAGTTGTTCAGGAAACTTGGACACAGTGGGAAGTCCCTTAGAGAAAATGTGTTTTCCTTTAGCAGCAAATTTTGAGTGTCTGTAAGTATGCATGTGTATTACACATATGCATTTCTATTTTGTATAGTCTAATATTTATGGCTCCCAACTACTCAAAAGAGTGGCCAACAGACTCTGTGGAGTGTAGGCAGAATTAAAATGGGTTAAGGAGCATGACAGCTTTCTCTGAGTTAGTTTTTTTAAGGGAGAATCATGTATCATAAAATTCAGTGTTTTAGTTGCATGGAATAATGAACAAAGTCCAGGTTGGAAGACAGCTCTGAAGCTCATCTGGTTCAACTTTTTGTTGAAAGCAGGGCTTTAGATTAATATATTAATGGCCCTGTCAAGCTGAGTCTGAATATTTCCCGTGAGGGAGATTGTCCCACTTTTCTGGCAACCTGTTTCCAGTGTTCAGTGGACATCATAGCAGGGATATATTTTATTTTTTTTTCTTATACCAAGTTTGTATGTCCACTGTTTCAGTTTCTACCTGCTGCTTCTGGTTGTGTCATTGCGCATCCTTACGTAGAGCGTACCTCCACCTTCTCTGTCAACTACCTTTTAAGTATCAGAAGCCATCTTTCCTGTAGGCTGAACAAAGCCAACTACTTCACCTGTCTTTATTATGTCATGTTCTTCAATGCTTTACTCATCTTGGAGACCCTCCACTTTTGTGGAGGACACTTAGTGGCCTCTCTAGTTTTTTTCATTGTCTCTTTTGAACTGAGATAACCAAATTTAAGCCAATGGAACTTAGTGAAAATGTGGACTACTAAATACTGAAGAAAAGCTGGGATAGGATGAGAAGGAGAATTAACTTACAATGAGGTATTAATGATACTGCAAAATATGTACTACGTCTCTGTTGTGTCTTTGTGTTTTGGACACAGTGCTCCTTGTCTCCTTTCAGCTGATGTGTAAATTACTGTGGTTTTTTTCTGTGCTTTTTAAGGATTCTGGTTAGGAAGGGCTTTTTCTCAGCTTTTCATGAAACCAGTATTTGCAGATCCATTCCTACAGAGAATGGTGATCTTTCTGTCCTTAAAACTGGATGAGTCATGGTGTTTTATTAAACCAGCAATCATACATAATTCAAAGAAGCATGGCCCCATGTCACCAGAATGTGTGATTCATCTTACTGATATTGCTTGAGGAGTCTTGAAGGACAGTGCATTGGAAGTCCAGTTCTTTATGTTGCTCTTGGAGGACTCTGCCCTTGGACTTCTTGATACACATGAATTGTACTTCAGACGAATTAAAGGAAATGGCTTTTGAGCAGGACAGAAAGCAGTATCCACAACCAAGTTTGCCTAATATGGTGTGGAACAAGGCGCAAACATGACTAGGAAAGCTGGGAGTAAGATGAAGCATAGGTATGGCAAGAAGGCATAGAAATGAGAATGAAAAAAATGAAGACAATTAGTCCTGCTGGGTGGGAATTAATAGATCATAGGTTACTCGCAGGGTTGTATTGCTGCTCATTGCAATGCTTTTATTTCCCCTTTGTGTCACTCTGTGTTCTCAGAGTGTACCAGTTTGCTTTATAGTAGCCTCTTTGCCCAATTTGGATGGTGTTAAGACCTGGAAAACTACCAGAAAGTAAAATATCAATAATATCTAGGATCATCACCTGCCATTGCTCTAGATATCTGTGCTTTGGTAGCGTATTGACAGTCAAGTATGTCATCCTAAACTTTTCCTCTCTTTTGAGGTGAAACACGCAGTTCTGCATTGGGGCTGCAGCGTAGTGTTTGGTCTTTTGAATCTGCAGCCTACATTTGGATGCTGATGCTTTTTTCAATTGCTAGTGGCTTATTCCATGGCATACTTAAAATGCAAGCACTCATAGTCTTTAATAACAAGTTACTTTTCAGAGGGAAAGAATTATAATAAAATAGTCTAAATTTTTTTATTAGTGCCCTGCTAATAAAAGTAATTTGTTTCCTTCAGAAACCTTAGTCTGTGTGTGCTGTCATCGTATCTTCTTTTGCTCGAAATGCTCTCAATGTCTTTGTCAGCTCCACCGCCTATTTATTGTTTGTAGGTAGTCCCTGAGAAAAAAACCCAACACTTTGTCAAACACTATTTCTAAATCTTTGCTCTGTGTACTTACTATTCATTGACCATGGGACATGACAGATGTTAGATGAACTTCTTATGGTTAAAAACAAACCAAAAAGCACACTCCCCTTATAGAAGCAGGGAAACCAACAGAAGAGAAGATCTGAAATAATAAATGAACAGGCAAAGCTCCAATTTTTTTTAGTCTGCTCTAGATTAGTGTAGTGTTTTGTTCTAAATGAAAACTATTATAGAAATAACACACTAGAATTTATTCCTTTGTCATTTTTTTCTCATAAAATATCTAGACAGTACTTGTTTTCTTGACCATTTTAGGTTTTCTTTCTTTGTTTATAATTATAGGTGAAAAAGGCTGAGCCACATCACCTATATAAGACTTCAGGTCCAGGTCTCTAGAACAGAAGGCCTGTGCTTCCTCTTCCATGTTGTGAACTTTGCAAAGCTTGCTTTCCAGAAACACACATCTTTACACTGAGCTAATTCAGCACTACACATTTTCATTTGAGTAAGAAGAATGCAGAGAATATTTTCCAGGCTACCTCTGAATCCATCATAATATAGCAGAACATTCAATCTTTAAATATCTTCCCTATCCAATATGACTGCTTGTTTGTTTAGGTAAGTTTGCCTGCCATCAGGATGCAATACCATGTGAGAAAAAAACAACCAAGCCTTGTGTCACCTTAATATAATTGGAAATTCCCAAAACACTAACGGATATGCTGAACAGCAGCTTAGTTCTTGGGAGGGATCAGACATGAAAGTAGAGGGTAAAAGTAATCCCTGGTCCTTCGGGCTGGGGGAGGAACAGTTGGTTAACTTATTTGGGCTGTTCTTCCTAGTCCAAGAGAACATTTAGTTCTGGAAAATTTATTGTAAAGTTAGAAATGCATATAAACTCACCAGCATGTCATTGCTCCCATGTCCAAACTGTTGTACCTAGAAGTGATACTCATCTCTCATGCCCTGAAGTACAGCCCTGTTTGTCACCTTCCAGCTGTGTGTTGGGACAAGTTCCAGGTATGCATTGTGTTTTTCTTATGTGTTGTGATTCCCTTTGGAGACTGGCATGCATAAAGCAGGGAGGAAGCTAACAGGTGTAATGCAGATACCAGGGTTATGTGGTGCTTCTGCATCACAATTTAAGTGTAGATAGTATTTGTAATCTGTGTGGTAAGGCTGTTGTGGAACACACAGAAATTACATGGGACCCCAAGGAGCTAGGGATCTTTGAAATTCATTTGTGGTCGTGGCAAGGTTGCACGGTAGATGAAGGATGTGGATTCAGAAAGGAAAGAGGCAGTTTGTGATGGGCAGGGAAGACAATGTGACAACATTTAGGGCTAGAAGCAGTCCCACTGTGAAAAAACTAGACTAAAATGAAGATAAACTTCTGGACTATTTTCAGCTTCTACTGTTGTCAGGCAAGTCAGTGGAGCTAATATGAACGAGGTTTTCATGTAGTGAGCACCATGCTCTCTTGTTGAGACTCCTCTAGGCACTTTGGTGTGGGTCCCACTGCTCTGAATACATACACACATAAATTTTCTGCAATCTGAATAGGGTGTGGAAGTAACTTTTCTCTGTGCCCTTTTGATTGGCATTTGGGTCTGTGGTTTCCTTTTGTTACCGCTTTTCATTAAAGGCTAGGTCCCACAGCGCAGCTGTCCTGGGTCTTTAAGACAAGGGCTGGCACTCTGGTTCCCCAGAGATGTATCCTTACCAAAAGCTCTATTTCTGCAAGAGATGGATGGTTGCAAACAAAGTTATTTCTATCCTGTTAAATCAGTTTGATAATTTGGTCTGTGTGGCATCTGCTATTTATTATTACTACAACTGCTACAAAGCAGCAATCTTTGAGGTCACTGTTGTGTAGGAAGTTAGAGCAGAATCATCACTTACTATGTAGCAAGCAAAAGTGCCTGAAACTGACTGGAATTTATAAGTTTCCATACTGTAAATATTGAGTATGATGATTTTAATCTGTTTCTATTTATTTGTTAATTCTTAAACCCCCAAAAAATTTGCAATCAAAATAGGTGCATCTGCCTTACCTGCAACTTTTTCTGATTACTTCTGAGCTCTGTATCCGTAGCTCTTTAAGCTGTTTAAGTCTGTAAGATCCATATGGACTTCAATGATGGATGTATTTACCATGTACTTATTTAGATTTCTGGTATAAACATGAGGTAGACTATTACTGCATAGCTTTCTTACTCAGTGATGATAACTTCACCTCATGTTGTTTTTCCAATTATTTTTCTGTGATACTTTGGTTGCACAGCAAGTCTATTTATTTTATGAAGTTTGGGAAATCAGCCCACAATGTTTTCAGAATTTATCTGTTCTGTTCTTTGACAGTCACCAGTAATCTTGTGGGTAGCTATGATTGCTGTCCGTGGTGCGTAGCAGGGTCTTGCTGAGTATAATGCCCAGGGACTTTTTCATTTTACCTGAGCCTTGTAAGTATATAAAAAAAATGAAAGGGGGATAGAGATCAACTATATATATTTAAAAACCCCAACACCAAACATAAATTGCTTTATAATGTCAATGTATTTTAAAATGATCTACAAGTAGTATCTTGAATAAAGATATATAATTATTCAGATGCCTGCTGTCTCACTGTCCTTGGGTACAGCTGCATTCACCTTTTTCTGTATATTTAGGGGGGGGAGGGGGAAAGGTGCAATTTTTCCAGAAATATTATTCCTAAATCAACATTTCTGGAAGTAATATATAATAATTTGCTCTTAGACAGGCACAATCAAGCACTGAAATGCATACATGGGGTAAAATAATTCAAAGTCACAGACTCCATCTCAAAATCATTGAGTAAACTAATGAAGCTTCACAACTCTCTATTTCTTAGACCATCCTCTTTACCTGAACTCAAACAAAGAAGGGTGAATATAAATATGAAGATAACTCATTGCAGTAGGACTACTGATGGAGTTGAGATCAGATTCATAAGAGACAAGGGAGGACCACTGAATGAAGTTGACTTGGGAATATCTATGCTATACTGAATTATCAGTCTCTATTCTCTTCAGTCTATATGCAGGAAACACATTGCTCCTGAGTGAAGGTGTCAGTGTGCATGTGACAAACAGCTGAATGTATGTGCTTCTATACAGCTGTATCGGGTTGTCATGCCATATTTAAAAAAACAAAACAAAACAAAACAAAAACAAACAAACAACAAAAAACCAAAAAACAAAACAAAACAAAAAACCAAAAAGTGTCTACATTTTGTCCATATTTGAAAGGGACGCAGAGTAACTTCTGTAGTAAAGGCCTTCATCCTGCTGAGTTGATACTTTCTCAATTCAATGGAATTTGGGGGCAAAAAAACCCAAAACCAAAACCAAACCACCCATAAAGCCAGGAAAAAATTTGCTTATGGTTGTAGGACTTATTAAATGAGATAATGAAATGTAATTTACACACATAAACTGAAGGAATAAATAACCACAGCTCTTAGAAATTGTATAGACTGTGGGTCTATGTGTACATGCCTTTACATGATTGCATTCCTAATTCATTGCTCACTGAATATAATCACTTATTTGATGATTTTTTTGTTACAAGAATGTTAGTGCCAAGGTTTCATTTATAACAATGTCCTCTCCTTGACTGCAGCTAATCATATATATTGAAATGGAATATGCAGGAAAATTTCTAATGGACTTTCATGGCATAAAGAATCCAAAGGTAAAAATACCAAATAGAAACCTTAACTTTGTAAGTTACTGACTTAAGCCCTAAGGCTTAAGGGGGTTTTAGAGGGTTATGAGGATTTAGAGATATCTGCTATTATGTCCTCATTTTATCTAATGTGGCTGTAATTTATGAAATCTTGGGATTTCATATGGTTAACAAGACCATACCTTTAATTCCATTTTGTTACTTTTCTTTACATTCCTTCCAATATAGCAATATTCCTTTGGCGCTGGAATGCCTGTTATTTACTGATATAATTGATTTTTATCAGCCCTGGTTCTATTACTCAGTAGCTGTAGTCGTGGATCCCTAATTGATACCATATTGAGCTTAAAAGGCCTGACTGATTTAATAAACTATTTTCCTTTCCATACAGTAGTGCTGTGCATGAGTAGTCTGAAGATGTTTTTGTTTCGAGCATGAAGCTGTGTCATCTTTCTTCTTTTATTTTCCTTTTGATTTTTAAGGATGTTTTAGTTTACAAGTGACCACTGTTAAAAATATGTTGGATTTATCCTAGCAGAAAGGCAATCTACAGAAGTGAGAAAAAATAATTAGTGTGTGTATACAATCCCATCACATAGGATAAGCATGAAAACAATATTGGTTAAAGTGAGTCCATTACCTTCTCTGAGACAGAACGGATAAAAGCACCCTTGTGTCTCATTGTCTCTGCTTATGGTCATGCTTGCTTTGCTCCTTTAATATTTCATTAGTTGCTTTGTTTTTGTAGTGTGTTGTTTTTAACTGTAAGGCATATCAATTGTTCAGCCCACTGAGCACCTCATGGGAAAGTGTGGGACAGAGTTGTTTCCTATTATCACGCTGTACTGAAACAAAGCCAGTTAAACACATTGTGGCATAGAAATTACACAGGAGAAACAAATATGTAAGGAGTACAAGACATTTAGAGCTGTGCTTTGGCTACCTTGTTATTCCTTTAGGCATCTTGTTACTAAATCTAGCTGCTCTTAAGTTTTATAACCCAATTACTTTAGTAATCAACTTCAAGTCATATGAACAGATGTGTTGCAAGTCACCGAGCATGAATGTTTTCAGAGGCCTTTGCATAACTTCTTAAGCAAATCAGATTGTCCTACTGGAATCTGAGACAGGTATCTGTTTTTCTGGAGTTTCATCTGAAATAGCTACTCCACAAGTTTGCTGTTGTAGACTGCAGCCAGGCATTTCAGGGGGAAAGGACTTGATCCTTTACACCTTTGTTAGCAGTCAGGTTCAGTCTCCAGTGGTGACAAGGATTTTTCTGTCACACTATACTTAACTAACAGCTCCTTTGTGTGTAGTTGATTTCTGTTCTGGGAACATGTAGGCTAAAATATGCTTAGTGCTGTCCAGTATTGATTTCAGGGACATAACAAAAACCAACCCAACCCCACCCCCACCCCCCGCAAAAAAAAAAAACAAAACCAAAAAAAACCAAACCACCAAAACAACACAAAAACCCAAATAATTTCTAGCTGTAACCAGAGTTCCTAAAGTGACCTTGCCCTACCATATTTGTTGGTAGTGGCAGCTGCTCCCTGTATTTACCATCTGCCTTTTCCTGCCATCACCTGCTTATAATCCACTCAAGCATCGTTTCTTCTTAAAAAGAAGAGCTTGTGCTAGAGGGTTCCTGCTGGAACTGGAGTCAGGTTATTCTAGGCAGGAAACCAGGGCTGAGGAAGGGATAGAGTTTCCATACTCAGGATGGCCAGGGCAGTGTAGCTTAGACTTGAAAATAGGCTTAGCCAGGACTTGTCCCTGATGTCAAACAGAGAATAGGCAGGTCTCCAGATTTTCCTGCCAGACCATGAAAGGGCTTGGTGATGTGAGGAGGAGGAGGCATTTTATCAAACTTTCCCAGTTTCTTTTCTCTTCTCTAATAGCTTGGAGTGGTTTGTGTTTGGTTTTTTTGTTGTTGTGTTTTTTTTTGTTGTTGTTGTTTTTTTGTGGGTTTATTTGGTTGGTTGGTTTTTTTGGGGGGGAGGTGCTTATTGTTTCTTTTATCCTGAATCCTTTGTGTTTTCTTGAATGTATCTGCCTGTAGAAAATAAAGATTCTTCACTTTATTGGCAGGGTCTGAATGAGGCTGCAGAATCTCCATAAGATGTGGCAAAACATAATCTAATTACAGATCAATATGACCCCAGTAACTAATGGAATTTTATGGAACAAAATTGTACTAAAACCTCATTATCCTTGGACTTGATGTAGGTAATTGAATATCCTGATTTGCTTTTGTGAGGGTCATGCACTGCAGGTAGAAGAAACTGTCAGTCTTCTCTAGAAAGGAATACTTGTAATCTGAAATGTGCATAAAGTGGTTTAACTGTTCTTACACCATCTGCACTTCCATTTCCCATTCTGTGAAATAAAAGAGAATCAGGTTACTATGTTAAAATACATATTTCTAGAAATGTCTAAAAAGGATACAGGTTTTTAATGAAACTTTTAAAAGCTATTTATTAACCTATTTACATTTGTTTGCTATGACCTGGCTTCAAAAAATTTCTGTTCAGCCTTATGTTTCTTATCTGCCTTTGTGAGCATCTTGAAATTAAAAGGCATTTCAGACTACCTTTAGAGTGGATCCACAGATGGCACATCACTCAGTGCTACAGGGAAATTGTCAAAGGGACAGATACATTTATTGATAAGGAAGATCTACCTGCCCAGAAGGTACAAAAAACCCCCACCTGTTAGTTTCCGTTTTCCAAACAAACAAGCTTTGTTAATAGCTGTTCCCAATTGAGGTAATTCAAGAATTTAAAAAAGTTTGGAGAATGGCTCAAGAAAAGTGGTAGTCTCTGGGGCTTTGCAGCTGCATATGCTTCCTATACACCTGGTAGCCTTATCAGGTTCTTAATCCAGGAAAGTATTTATTGGCCACTCTGTTTCTTATCTCAACTACTTTGCTGCGTGCCTAGTATTGCTCATAGCCCTGCCCCAACAGGATTGCATGACTGTGTTATACCCATCTTGTGTGTTCTCTGCTGTCAGCAATGTTAATGCAAGATAAAAATAGGCTGCATGCCAAAACCAAAGATACTCCAAAAGTCTTGGCAGAAGGATCTTTCCCTTTGTTGGTCTACAAATGAAGATGAATATCAATAAGGTGTATCAGCCAGTGAAAAAGGTGGCAGACATTACAGATTATCTTCCGTCTGAATTGCCTCAAGAGCTCAATTCTCTTTCCACAGAGGAGCAACTAAAGGCTGAAACATCCCTCCGGGTGGTGTTGCCTTGAGGTTTATGAAAGATTTACTCATACTGAAGGAAAGGTGTTTCATACTAAAATAGATGTGATTTTACATTCACTGTGAGACTTCACATTTATCCTTAGACCTAATGGTCATTACATTAATGAGTAAACATTGGAAAGGCTGAGAGAGGTGGGTCTATTTCGGCTGGAGAAGAGAAAACTGAGAGGGGATCTTATTCATGCTTATAACTATCTAAAGGGTGGATGTCTAGAGGAAGGGGCCAGACTCTTCTCAATGGTGCCCAGTGACAGGACAAGGGGCAATGGGCACAAAATGGAACAGAGGAAGTTCCATCTCAATATAAGGAAAAACTTTTTTTTGACAGAGCACTGGAACAGGCTGCCCAGACAGGTGGTGGAGTCTCCTTCTCTGGAGATATTCAAAACCTGCTGGGACACAGTCCTGTGCAACCTGCTCTAGGTGATCCTGCTGTAGCAGGGGGGTTGGGCCAGATGATCTGTAGAGGTCCCTTCCAACCCCTACCAATCTGTGAATCTGTGAAATGCTTGGCCTCATCTCTTTTGTCTCAGATTTATTACAAAAGACTTCAGAAGAATCCCATAAGGAGGGCGGATTCGAGAAAAGAGGAATCTTCTTTCTGAGATGCTTGCAACTTGCTGGCATCCTTGATGAGAATGTAGAGCTGATACCACATTGCTTTTTTGTTGCCTCTTTTTTTCCAAGGTATGGCTTGAGATTACAGTATGTCAGTGAGTCCTGTGGCTGGATCACAAGGGAGTCTTACTCGTGTTTCGTCATTCATAGGCCCCTTCAGAGGACACTGATGTCAAGTGAGTCATTCCACATAAACATGGCTAAAGGAAAATATTACACTGGTCTATGTGAAGGGCACATATTGGAAGATTCTTAAAGAAGCATAGCTAGTTTATTATGAGTAGCTGTCTTGGTTTGAATAGCAATAGCAGGCTGCATGTTGTTTGCTAAAGTATCTTCTTCCTCTTTTTTTTGCAGTCATATAAATCTAGATGTTTTAACTTAGGAAAGGAACAATTTTACATTTTTTTCCATGTTTTGGCTCCTGTTGAATATAAAGACATTTCAGGTTAATTTAATTCTTTTTCAGTTTGTATTTTCTGCATCATATTATTTGTTAGGCAGACAGGTTTTCTGTAAGAAGTTATTTTTTTATCTCATATCTCTTAGTTTAAAACTGGTATTTATACAATGGAGGGCATTTCTGGTCTCATTCGTCTTAATTTTTTGTGATATAGCTAAGGTCCATTTAGCTCTCTTCACTTATGAAGTGTACTAGGAATCTTTTATGGTGCCTCAAATACAATGTCAGATACCTGAGAGTTATCTTATACCTCACACAAGTAGGTTTCTCTGACTGCTGACCTCTTGGGAGATGCTCACGCCCATGATGTGGGTCACAACTTCATCATGCTGACTTCTGTGTTGTCCCATTATGTAAACATCTCCCTTATCCAGTGTTTTCAGTCTCCCAATGGTGCCCTTTTTCTATATTCCTAGTTGGAAGGACAGCCCTTGGTAGGCAGAGGAATGTAGTACAAAGCAGAGAAGAGCAGGAGGACCTGTGGCCTCATGTGAGCTTGAGCTCCATGACAGCAAATGTGCAGTGATCAATAGCTCACATACTTGCTCAATTTATTTCTTTAAAAGTTTTCCTGCTTAAAATGAGTTCTGAAAAACTTTCCTTCGTGTTCTCAGGAGGATTATTGAAACTCATGCTGCACCACTGGTAAGGAAGTTGCCTTGAAGCAATTGTAAGCTGAATTTGGCTTTAGCTGGTTTGTGTACTTAGACAGGTGTTAAACTGTGATTCAGTTGTCTATTGCAATGAGAAGGTATGTCACAGGAGGTGCTTTTTGAAAGCCAGAGATAAAGCATTATTGCCATATCTCAATAAACACAGGATCGGCTTAATCTGCTAAATACAAGAAAAATTCTGTATTCATAAAAAACTAGTAGATAGTCTTGAATTCACTCTTGGTACCTAGCAGACATACAGCATAAAATCATCATGCTTTTATAATACTTCTTTCAAAGAACTTGTGGAGTCCATCTAGGGATATATGTCAGCAGCTTTAAGTACATACAAAGTTCTTGCTTTATCTACCTGACTTTTGTTTCATCTTCCATATGTGCCTGAAGTTTTTTATAGGTACTGTCCAAATTTTTTTAGATTTTAAAATACACTACAACTTGCATTTCACAATTTTCAGATCTACTCTTCCTTTTTTCTCTGTTGCATTTATCATATTATGTCAAAAGGACATTATTAATAAGCTCTAAATAAATACTGAAGAAAAGATGATACTGTGTCTGTCTTTTCCCAGCAATGCAGTAAGTATGGTTTATAGTAGTTAAGTTTTTGATCCAAGCTATCAATTAGTATAAAAAATATCAACTTTAAACCCATTTTTGCTCTAGAAATATTAATCCTATTTCTAGGATTTTGCCTCTGCTTCTGGCTTTAAATAAAGGTGACACAGAGCTAGTGAGAAGCATGCTGCTCACTGCCTGTTGGGTTAGCCTTACCTCTGAAGGATACAGAAGTATAAAGATGTATCCTGAAGGCTCTCATTTTGGGTGTCGAGATGCAAGATACTTTTCAGTACCTCAGATGAAGTTTCTCTTTGCTTCATTTTGAGCTTTTGTAGGACTTCTTTAATGCACTTGTACTGCCAGTCCCATCACTATTTAATATTTCAATTTATATCAGTATGATATAGAATTTATCCTTTTATTACGCAGCACTCATAGATGTGATGACTTGCTTTATTTCCATAGGAAGGGTAAACAGTGTGCTGAAACTCCTTTTGGTCGTGACAGAAATGTACAGGTCTTACTGCATGAGCGGAAATGATTCTGTATATGCTTTAAAATGTGCAAGAGCGCTTGAAATTTATTTTGTGTGCAAACTGTCTCATTTCACAGTCCAGTTTGTTTTCATTTCAGGTAAATAATTTTTTGTTTGATGATAGCACTGTTTTATGCTACCGATCGTTCCATGCCAGTGTTGGATTCCAAGGATAAAACACTCTGTGATTTCTCAGCTGAAAATACTAAACAGGGATGGGCTGTCCTAAGATTATTCACACAATGGGAAGTTCTTCTGATATTAAACTTTTGCTTCATCACCCTTTGTTGTCTGTGTTTTTCAGAACTGTGTTTCAAAGTACAACTCCAGGAATATTTTTCTGTCCAGGGATTCTGGTTCATCTTCATAGTGATTGTGCACATTCAGTTTTCTTAGGGCAGTGATGGACTTTCAATGTTCAGACCCTTTGTAATAAAGGAGTGTTGCTGAATCTGAGCACTTACACTTCTGCTTTTAATAGCTTTTATAGTTAGGACATTAAACATTTTATGTGTATTACAGGTTAGATTAGATGGCACAAACTCACTAATTCCTTAAATATATATGTTTATAGAAGAGAATAATTTTAAAAAATATTTTGGAGTAGGTATTCTATATATAGAAATGCTGGTCCAGCTGTTTGTAGGAATTTGTTTTTTACTCAATTTCAAGGGTGAAATATGCATTGCTAAATATTTGTGCAGTTTCTTAAACTGTATTTTCTCCATTGTGGCATTCCTGGCAACCAACACGATAAATTATGGATGAAGAGAAAATATATTTTTATCCATGTGGTTAAATGGAAATTCTGCTCAGCTGATTTACTTAAGGCGTCCAGCATGGTAATAGACCTACTTACACGATATAGATGGGTGTATGTAAAGTCTGTCTCATAAAATGTGTGTTACGGGGAGAAAAGAGAAGAGAGGGCAAAAATGCAGATTCTAAATGTGTGTACTGAGGTCCCGTGCACAGAGTGGGGACAGTCTGACAGGCTTTATATAACCCAGGTCAATTAATTTGTTGTTAGATTAGAAACTTTGCATGATAAAATATGGGCAAACTTTTTATTTTGGTGGGGGTTTTGTTGTTGTTGTTGTTGCGTTGTTTTTTTTTCCTTTAATACGCATTTAATGTTATCTTTGAACCAGTTTTCTTAGCCAGATTAAAACTGTGCTTGCATAGTACTTGTTCGTGTTTATAAAATGCCTTGCCAACATTTGCCAGTGTATAAATAATAGCCATAGAAATCTGTCTGTTTAAGAAAAGTTTCATTTTTATGAATTTATCCTGTTTCTGCCTTTCTTTTTTAATATATATATAATAAAAAATGCAACTATTAACTACATTTCTGGTAAGATTCCGTGATTGTCGTTTTGTGTAACATTACTTTTTCTTGGAACTGACATTTTTTACAAAAGTGGCTCCTTCAGTCAGAGGTTTGCCTGGGACTGGAAGCCCCAAGACCTGCAACACTCGGGATAAGTTAACTGTACAATCAGAATGTGATCCAGGAACTGTGACAAAGTAGATTCCTGTGAACCACCCTTCATTCTTGTTGACTTTAGTGAAAATGTTGGGCAAGCTACAGCTTTTTTGCTATTCTAGAACTGGAATAGAAAAGTCAAGCATGAAACAAAAACATCTGTTCAGTCTTCAAAGGATTAATTTACATAATATAATTTGTACTTAAAGGAAGAATGTCTGTAGGTACTTCAGTGTCCATAAGCCAGTGTAAAGAAGAATCTGTGTTTGAAGAATAAAGAACTAATGTCAGGAATTCCCCTATTAAATACAGATTTTTTTTAATACCACCATATCTATATGACAGAGATAGTGATGCTATTTTCAGATATTTTAAGAACTGCAAGGATCACCATTGGTGATTTGTTTTACTTCAACCTGACAGTGGATGGCATTTTTAGCCAATAGCTCCTGCATCAAAGAAGTAATGGCAGGTCAGTAAGGAGTGCACATTTTGGAAAGACATCAAATCTTGCTTCCAGGTATTAGAATGAAGACTATATTGCACTCTTGACAAGTTGATTGTTACTTTCACAGTTCAACATGTACAGCTTCATTTTTTGTTTGACTTCAGTGTCCAGGCATTGGACCTTATAACTTCATTGGTTAGCAGATGATGATTATTTTCCATTTAGAAAGTAAATTAATCTCAATTGCATAGTTACTGGATGCACCTTATCTGCCTTCAGATGGCGCAGTATTGCGTTATGAAAGGGAGATAGATTGTTATACACAAATCACAATTCTGTAGTTTGCATGTTGTGACCTTAAAATGTGCAATCACTTTGTGTGGCTTCTGTTTAGGAACAGCTGTTTGCGACCAATTCAATTTCTTTAAGTGAGATAGATTACAGAAACAGCTGGCTATCACATTATTAGAGATTAAGTCTTAAAGACACTGCAATTAAAATAATTATGTTATTGGGGTTTTTTTTTCTGGTTACAGAAATGCTGCTGGGGCTGTGGAGATTAGTCTTGTCCACAATGACTCTATATTCAGAAATGACTGACTTTTTTAAAAGGAAAAAGAAAAATATGTGACTCCGGTATAGATTTTATAATACAGTCATTACCTTAAATATTTTTTTCTTCTTTGTTTGCCATTCCACTGAGGAGGCTTCCCATGCCTGGGTGCACCTTTAGAAGTCTGCTGGGGGCAGGTGTAGAGCCATTGAGAACTGCTGTTCAGGAAGCTTTGACTCCTCTCTGCTGCCACTAAAGTGAGTGGAATGCAGTGCAGAATTGGGACGACATGAAGAGGTTGCTAGCATTATCTTCACCAACACATTGATTTTTCATTGATGGTGGACCTCAGGCATTTTCACTAAGATGACTGTATCATGCAGAAACTTATCTTTACGCTTACATAATCATGCAGCCACCATCCTCTTTTGTGCTACTTCTAAGGGCTGAGTCATCTCCCAAAAATAACCCCCAAGAGATCATGTATCTTGTATCCTCAATATTCTTTGGGACAGCTGTGTTGCGTGTTTTTCCAGTTTAACTGAAAATTTTAGACACACATCTCTCAATATGAAGAGAGGCTGCTTTCTGTCCAGGGCCTGGCTATTTTCATTTCCCCTAGGAACCTTGTCTTCAGTGCTACTTCTCGTTTTATTTTTGGTACAGCCCAGGACATTCTGGAGTGGTTTTTTTTTTGGAGAGAGAAGGTGCAGGAAGACTATTTGTTTGTTTTTGTTTTTTTTTTTTTCTCTCTGGTTCCAGATCGTGAATAAATGATTTGATTGTTCCCTGGAGAGCAAAGCAGCGTGGCCTGCCAGTGAGCTTCAAGTTGCCTGCAGGACCTTAGGAGTGAGACCAGATGGGCTGGGAACCTGCCCAAGCCCTGGCTCCTGTGCGCCGGCTGCTCCCTGCCAGCCTGCCCGCTCTGCCCTGTGCTCCATCAAAGCAAACCCTGTGAAGGTTGTGTTCTGAGGACGGGCCCTAAAGCGAGCCAGCGTTCGAACCCATTTCTGACAGGCTAACTAGGCCCTTGGGTCTTACGGCCATACGTAGTGCTCTCTGGAACAATAAGAGAGAGATAAACTATCCATGGAGCTGAAAACCGCTGCTTCTGGGAGCTGATGGGAGAGGCTGGTTCTGAATTCAGTATAGCAGGCCGTCTTCAGTCACAAATGATGCTGAAAAGTGCTAAAATGACATGATTTCCCGTTGTTCTGAATTCTAGTATAAGGATCTTATTAGCTAGTCTAGAGGGGAAAAAAATAAAAAAGTAACAAGGACAAAAAAATTGATCTTGCCTGTAAAAGAGATGGCAAAGGCATTCTGAAGAGCCATCATATGATTTTTCAGATGCAAAATGTCAACCTTCATCATGGCAATGTTACCAGAAATACTTCAGCAGAGCTTCAGCTTGACTGTTTAGAGAGTGTTTGTTTGTAACTCTGAACCGTGGCAGAAGTATGTGATCAATATTTCGCTAGTGGAACTGTAATTTCTCATCTGATGAAAGTAAAATGACAGGTAATGAAAAATATTTTACTACCCAAAAATTTTCTTCCTTGCCATGCTAAAAATCAGTCTTCCCCCAAGGCTCTTCTCAAAGAGCCTTGACGTGACCTCTGGTTGCACCTGAGTTATCAAGTTGCTTTTGTTAAGATGGTGATGTTGGCACGCACAGTGATGAATATGCAGAGAGCAGTGAGAAATGTACCTTCCTCAGAACAGAGCCCTGGACTGGAGATGCATATCACGTAGCCTGGTTATATCACGAGACATGGTTACTCATGTCTCACTACCCAGAAGTTTCATTCCCACAGCAAACAAACTTTTGAAGATGGTGTACGCAAAATAGTTAAAACAACAATTTAAATAACTGTGACACCAAGTCAAATGGTAGAACAACCAAAAAATTTCAGAAAGTGCAATCAAAAAGAGTAGAGGCAGTATTTAATGATGGGGTCAAAGCATATGGGATATAAATGCATGTTCTAAGACTCACAACAAAGTTATAAGGCAATGCAGTGGTAGAGCTGTACTTAGAAGTCTGCTTTTGTTTCTGCAGATAGGGAACTCTTTTGCTCCAATTAGGCCTAAATGAAGGAGATGCTTTAGATGGTATGATGAGAACAGTGGATATGTTCTGTAATCATCCAAGGACAGTCATGTTTAATAATTATTGAAATAAACTGTGGAAAATATTTGGAGTCCTCTTATGCAAGAAGCCACATAACATATGGTAGTCATCACCAAAGCACACTGGAGTGACTGTAGGAGGACTGTGAACGACACATTTTGTGTCCTTCTAGGATATTATTTTTTTTTATACATACTCAGTCCTTTGGGTTTTTTATGAAACGTGGAGCTTGAATATCAAATGTGGAGTGAGCAGTGAAAAGTCTTAGAGGGAGAAGAGTACAGGCACATCATTTGCCATGAGATATTCAAAGGTTTGTTGGTAGCACCAGCATGGATAAGCTGAAGTATAGCACATCTGTGCTGTACAGTGGGTTCAAAGTGGAGAAACCCTGGGCTAACTGCAGCCCCCAACTGATACATCATCATGTTAAAGCACAGAAAAAAATTAGCCTGAACATTGCATTGCCCTGCTGTGGCCAAGGACACCGTAAGTATCTTTTCCATTGTACCACACTACGTAGTAGCATGGAGAAGCATTCTAGTAAAGAAGTTATTTGTAAGAAAGAAATTATTTCTGTAAGAAAGTTAAACATACCAGGATCCTCAAAAGAGCACAGGTATCCATCTGATAAACTGGATAGGTATTTATTGCTTCAATATTACTGCACATATTGTATGGAGGTGTCTGCTTGCTGATACGTTTTTGTTTTTAAGGCTAATAAGTGTATGATATTTACCTGAATACAGAAGTGACTTTGAATATAAACAGATATTTGACAACAATGTCAAAAGATTGACATGAAATATAATGGGGTTCTGTGACTTCTGTCTTTCCACCAGTCTACCTCATTCTCCAGTGCTCCCAGTAGATTTACAGTCATATGTCATCTACTACTTACCCATCTCACCTGCTCACCCACCTCTGTAATCCTGCTTCAAATCCTGACCTGCTGTGTCCTCATTCCCTCTCCAGACAGGTGCCTGGCTCCTGCTGAGGTGTTGCCCTGGTGGGGACCTCCGCAGTGGTATCTTGTCTCTGTGAGCAGCGTCTCCTGTCTGTGTTTCTGAATAAACCAAAGCTCAGATACGAACCTGAGCATATTTTTAGGCCAAAAAAATCTTATGACAAAAATTTCCATTTTATCTTAAAGGTAGATACTTTTTAAAAAGAGATTATGCTACTGCTGTTAAACACAGCCTGTTTCTGCAGGGAACGTAGATGCAGGGGTCTGAAGAAAAGCTCTTTTTGATTATTTGGTAGTCTTTTGTGACACGTGGAGGACTTGGTTTCAAAATGGGAATCATATCATCTCATCAAAAGAAAAAAAAGCATGAACCGAAGCACGAGGGAGCAGCACTGCAGTTAACCTAAAAATGTGAATATGTTGTCTCTTGTTGGGTTCACCTGGTTACAGACTTTGAGTTTATAGTCACTTTTACTTGTATTAGTTACTTTGGAAATACACCTTTTATGTATTACTTTCCTTTTAGACAGAAGTCTTTTCTCCACCATGTAAAACTTTTTTTTTTTTTT
>VXBL01000461.1:570432-609485 GCA_013400195.1 Aramus guarauna | reverse complement strand
CTGTCCCACACGACATCTTTTTCTCTAAGTTGGAGAGACATGGATTTGATGGATGGACCACTCAGTGGATAAGGAGTTGGCCGTGTGATCACAGTCAAAGAGTTGCAGTCAACAGCTCAATGTCCCAATGGAGACCAGTGACAAGTGACATTCCCCAGGGGTTGGTACTGGGACCGGCACTGCTTAACATCTTTGTCGGCAACACAGACAGTGGCATTGAGTGCCCTCTCAGCAAGTTTGCCAACAACGCAAAGCTGTATCATGCAGTTGACACGCTGGAGGTTGCAGGAACTGAGTAACACTAATGGAGAGAAGCTTTGAGATAGACAATACAGCAATAATAGTTTCATTTCCTCTATATGAACTAGGTGAATGTCATGATGTGGATTGAGATGGGGATGGAAGTGTTGTTCACTGTAAATAACTGAAGTAATATTAAAAAATTCACAAAAGAATACTCTTGCTTTAGTACTGTACCACTATATAATTTTTAGATGTAACAGTTGAAGAATCACTTTGAAGCAATGGCTGTAATGGAAAGTTGTTATACCTTGATGTCAAAATGACTTTGAGAATTTTCCTTAACAAATGCTTTTAATTAAACTGATCTAAATTGGAATTATCAAGAAAAGCTTCTTACAGATTAATAACTACTTAAAAGAGCAACTGAAGGTGAGGAGTAAGGGGTATTTTTCCCCAGTGGAAGGAAACAGACAGTCCTCCAAGCCATCTCTCCTAGGCTGTGGATGTGATCATGTTGTCTGCAGTGGAATTGGGAAGTATAATAGGACAGTACTGTGTGCTGGTTTTTATTGCGTGAGTTTAGAAGTAAATGGTCTATTTTTTTCATTGAGTGCATAATATCATTGTTGATGTTATTGTTATGTAGCATAAGTGAGTTCAAAACCAGCTGGACAGGGCAGAAAATTCCATGTGGGAATGTTAAACACAAAGACCTTTATACATGAAAACGGCCATTTCTGACTTAGTTTTGAATAAACTGACAAATTGCAGGTAGCTGGGACATAAATCAAGGATAGACTTGTCTGTGTTTTATATGCTTTTCTGTATGCACTACAGATTGTTCATTATGTATATTATATGCTGCATGTTTATGCATTTTTAGCATATCTGATTGTCGCAGACTTGGAAAGTCTAGAATTATAGGAACTGCAATATTTGCAATCGATCTCTGAATAATATTCTCTTTATTTTGTGTCTGCAATTAGTGCATTTGCTTATATTTGTGCAATTACTGACATTAGCACAAAATGGAAAGAAAATCATCCATTCTAATTTTGTTGTATATTAACCTTATTTTACACTAATTCAAATAACTGTACAAAGTGAGGGGCAAGAGGAAATTAGGGCCAATAAATTCAGCTTGACCTTTGTGAACAGAAATGTCATACCATTAAGGAATTGTTTTTGCCATTGGTAATCCCAACAGCACAGATAATGCAATTTTAATAGAAATGTCTTAGAATCACAGAAAGTATGTGTACAAAGAAAATGCCGGGTGTTATTATTGATGTGTCCACAGCTATCCTTTATCTACAGTAATTATGAGATGCCATTAATGTCAACTAAATTATGATTCCAGATATGATATCCCTTCTCTGAGTCACTTGTTTCTGAACCACAACAAACAAGCTCTGCAGTCTTACAGGGAGAGAACATTTTTAGTTAGATAAAGAACCATGACCATAATCATTTAAGGTTATTAAAATGGTCATTAGTAAGGGTATGAATACAGGTTCAAAGCAAAAACTGAAAATAAGCTATTGCATTCCAATGAAGCGTCTCTATATTAACCAAAACCTTTCCTATTAAAGAGAGTAATCTTGTTCAAATCAGTGACCTTTGATTGCTGTTGCTGTCTTTCATCCTAAAATTGCCATCAATGTAGTTGTGGTTAGCATTGCTGCCACATAACTTCAAAATTCTCCTCTTTTCAGTAGGTGTCAGACAATTTTAAAATGTGATATTTAAGTTTGGACAGTGAAGTTAATGAGGTTTCCATATACCTATGCTTCTTGTTTAGACTTCCTCTAAGTTTTGTGAAGTTGCTTTATGCCTTTTTAGCAGTGTTGCCAGTGATGCAGTGGAAATTATGTGTATGCCTGGGGGTGTGTGGAAACAAGCCCCTGTGGGAGGGGGACATGGTTTCATCTCCCTGCAGCACCGCAGAATGATAAATTCAGGATGTGTTGAGCTGCAACCTGCAGAAATCCCTGGGGAATGGGGATTTCTCATGGAGGCCACAAGCAGATCTAGCTTTAACAGGTCAGATAATCTGAAGAATACAATCTTCTCTTATCAGTAGTTGCATACTGTAACATTGTTTTCATGATGGACCAGCTTTAAAAACAGACGTAGTAAAGAGAACTGTAGCTCAGACTTAGTTGTGTAGTTCAGCTACACAAGAAGTTAAGAAGGGAGGAGGGTGGGCAGGAAGTTGTGTTTGTAGATAGGCTGCTGAGACTTGCTTCAGGTCTGAGGTGATGTTAGGTCTCTCTCATGCTTTCTATCTCTGCTTCTGATATTTGCAAATATGTATTTCATCTTGGAAGCCATGGGCAGGTGGTGGTACCAGGTGCAAAGGGCTGAAGCAGATTCCTAGATCATGAGGAGGCTTGGGATTAGATTCACTGAACGTAGATCAAATAATCTAGCTGTCCTTTTGTCCTTCACCCATTTCTTCTGACTTGTTAACTATGATAATAATTATATCATTTGGGTGTGATATGCTTGCATAATAACTGTCCTTACATTCAACTAAACCATGATGTGAATTATATATTTTAGAATAATTTATATTAAACTGATGTGTAATGCTAGTGTCATAAAGCCATCTTGCTGCATTGGATTTAAAATCATCACTATTTTGTGGTGGACACATTTGATATGTCTAATACAAACTTTTGATACAGAATCACAGAATAATAGGGGTTGGAAGGAACCTCTGGAGATCATCTAGTCCAACCCCCCTGCTAAAGCAGGATCACCTAGAGCAGATTGCACAAGATTGTGTCCAGGTGGGTTTTGAATATCTCCAGAGGAGGAGACTCCACAACCTCTCTGGGTGGCCTGGTCCAGCGCTCAGTCACCCTCAAAGTGAAGAAGTTTTTCCTCATGTTCAGATGGGACTTCCTGTGTTCAGGTTTGCGCCCATTGCCCCTTGTCCTGTCGCTGGGCACCATTGAGAAGAGTTTGGCCCCTTTCTCTAGACATCCACCCTTTAGATATTTACAAACATTGATAAGTCTTCTCTTCTCCAGGCTAAACAGACCCAGCTCTCTCAGCCTTTCTTCATATGAGAGATGCTCCAGTCCCCTCATCATCCTCGTAGCCCTCTGCTGGACCCTCTCCAGTAGTTGTCTACAGATTCATGCAAATGTACAAGCAAGTATACTAATACCAACAATTAAATGTTTGTAAATGGTTTATTTTAAAAATAGGGAAGATGTTGATTGGGAAGCTTTTAGTATTTCAGTGATGAAAGGAAACAAGTTGCATACTACATTTAGGCAAAATGAATAGTCAGCACAAGGTGTGATTCAATTGAAGCCACTTTCCTTCTGTCAGTGACCACATTTAAGGCTATGGTACAAGGTAGCTGTCTGTGCATATTGTCTCTCTGGTATAATTCTTAAAAAAGCTTTCTGTTAATGAAAACTTGCAAGCTTCTGATTCAGCATTTCACTTTCCCCTTAAAAAGTCAGTTAAAGAATAATTAGTGGCAATGTCTTTGTGAACACTGAGAAATAAAGAATTAGGGAGTCCATTTGTTACTGTGTATGTACTTCTTGACGAAGAGATATGTGCTCAAGTTCTAACTTAGAAGGAGAATCCCTGAAATGCAAGAAAAGTGATGATACAACACAGGTACAGTGAATATATGTAATGGAAAAACCAAAACTATATTGAGGAGACGTTGTTCTTCAATGTAAAACTCTATTCATTCATGGATTGAATTCATTAATTCATATTAAATGAATTGGGTTGTACCCACTTCACTGAGCACGAGGCAAAATTACAGAAAAAGGTAATTGTGAAAGTGGGTCAATGGAGCCTTATGAAGCTTAAAAATGAACAATAGAGCTGAATTAAGAAGAACCTTAGTACTTAGTTTCAGATTCTGGTATTTGCATCTTAATTTCAAATTCAGGTCGTCATTTCTGACTACCTGATGACAGAAATGAAGAGATGCAAAGATACATTGAAGAGAAAGATTTCTGAAATAACTTAGATGTCCCTGAAAACCAAGGAGAGCATGATTTAAAAAACAAACAAACAAAAAAAATCCCCTATCTTGAAACAACTGAGATTTTAACAGTGTTTTTAACTTTAGAAGCTGTTAATCATAGTGGACTAAATGCTGGAATGGGAAAAATAACCTGAACATGTTTCAGCGGTGGAGGTAATTAGGAGTGGAATTGCCAAAACAGCAAAGGTGGTGAGTTGCCTGCTGCTTTCTCTGCAGTCAGATTTTGTGCCAGAGTGCACAGGTAAGAGAACAGTCTTCCAGAATAACGAAGGTGACGTTTTGTTAGAGGAGACCCGAGAGGCTGTTTCTGCTGTGAGTCAGTGCTCAGGGTCAGGCAGCTCTGCCCGCTCCCACCTGGCAGCACCCGGGCGGTGCCCAGGGGCTTCGCTGTGTCCATGCGGCTCTGTAGCACAGGCACTGAACTTTTTTGGGACGTATCAGTGTCAAGTACAGCTCTCAGGTTAGTGAGGGTGCCTGCTCAGGGCCCTGTGCTCATACTGGAGTGTAGATGGGTCAGGAGCTGCTTACTGGGTTTGCTATTCTGCACTTCAGTAGGATCTCTCTTTAAAAATATATCGCATAACTCCAGGGAAGCAGGATTTGAACAAACCAGCTTTGACACAAGGAAAAAATGATTGCAAACTTAGGAGATAAAAAAGAAGAAAAGAATGGGGCTAAAAATAACTGGAAGAGTGGGGTTCTGAAACAATATTTTAATGAGGGAAGGAACAAAAGCTCCAGCTTTTGAGGTGGTGCCTAAGATAGTAAGAAACTAGACTTGATCTTAGAGTGGCTCCCTTCCAGCCCGGTGACCTTCACAACCTATTTGTGATGACACATTATGCACAATGAATCCTGGAGCGACCAAGCTGATGAAATAAGTCATTAGTATTTCACTGCCCCTGCAGTGGCTGGAGAGCGTTTGTGCCAGAGGAGAGCTGATCTGCAGAGCGCAGCAGTACTTCTCCATGCTGCTGCCCAGTGGTGGTCCTCAAGGCACCCAAAAGTGGTCTGCAAAAATACAGGCAGGTTTCACTTGAGAATTATTTTGTGCAAGGAGGTGTAACCCTGACTGCAGAAGTGAGAGGCCTTCTTTAAGTCATCCTTATTTGAAACATTTCTGATTGAAACAATAGATTATGATTTTGTAAAACAATCATCTTTTGTTCACCTAAATGCTAAATATTTTACCTGCTTGGTGTCTCTTGCACCTAGCTGCCAGATAAGATGCTCAGTGGGTTATGAGTTGCATCATTTCTTCTCCAAAAGGTGGTGACACTTAGGGACATGGTTTAGTGGTGGCCTTGGTAGTGTTACATTAGTGGTAGAATTTGATGATCTTAAAGGTCTTTTCCAAACTAAATGATTCTATGATTCTATTGTGAAGTGCTAGTTTATAGGGAGGTAGATGTTGGAGCCATTGGAACTGCCATCAGAAGAGATTGTGGCAGCAGTACTAAAGCTGAGAACATAGGAAAGAAAGAGCATCTTCTAGGATATTTTTCTGCCTTAAGAGAAGATTGTAGGGCATGCCTGGTTTGTTTTCTATTAACAAAGCTATGCTTTAGCTCCTTGTATTTTGCTGTGCCTATTGTCCTGGACAACAATATGCATTTTTAAATTTAATGAGCACTAAAACTCCTGCCACTTTTGTTTAAAAGAAAGAAAATCTTGAAAATACATTTCATATAAAAAGTGCAGGTTCAATATGAGTCATTTTATGTTTACAAACCTTTCTCTTTCACTGTGGATAGGTAAAATTTTTATGTATTTGGCTCTTCACTATTTCAATATAAGTTTTCTTCTTCAATTTTCTTATGTTCTTACTTTTTTTTTTTTTTTTTTTTTTTTTTTTTTTTTTTTTTTTTTTTTTTTTTTTCCCTTTCCTTACAAAATCATAGAACAGTATGGGTTGGAAGGGAACTTAAAGCTCATCTAGTTCCAACCCGCCTGCAGGTCATGTTGAGTTTCTCGTCTAACCCCAAGTCCTTCTCCTAAGGGCTGTTCTCCATCTGTTCTGTTCCCAGCCCGTAGTTGTAGTTGGGATTGCCCAAACCCACGTGCAGGACCTTGCATTTGGCCTTGTTGAACTTCATGTGTTTCTCATGGGCCCACCTCTCAAGCCTGTCAAGGTCCCTTTGGACGGCATCCCTTCCCTCCAGCGTGTCAACTGCATGATACAGCTTTGCGTTGTTGGCAAACTTGCTGAGAGGGCACTCAATGCCACTGTCTGTGTTGCCGACAAAGATGTTAAGCAGTGCCGGTCCCAGTACCGACCCCTGGGGAATGTCACTTGTCACTGGTCTCCATTGGGACATTGAGCTGTTGACTGCAACTCTTTGACTGTGATCACACGGCCAACTCCTTATCCACTGAGTGGTCCATCCATCAAATCCATGTCTCTCCAACTTAGAGAAAAAGATGTCGTGTGGGACAGCGTCAAATGTTTTGTGCAAGTCCGGGTAGGTGATGTCAGCTGCTCTTTGCTTATCCACCGATGCTGTAACCCCATTGTAGAAGGCTACCAAATTTGTCAGCCATGATTTGCCCTTAGTGAAGCCGTGTTGGCTGTCATCAATCACCTCCTTATTTCCCATGTGCCTGAGCATAGTTTCCAGGAGGATCTGCTCCATGACCTTGCCAGGCACAGAGGTGAGCCTGACCGGCCTGTAGTTCCCTGGGTCCTCCTTTTTTCCCTTTTCAAAAATGGGGGTTATGTTTCCCCTTTTCCGGTCAGTGGGAATTTCACTGGGCTGCCATGACTTCTCAAATATGATGGATAGTGGCTCAGGAACTTCATCCACCAGTTCCCTCAGGACCCGTGGATGCATCTCATCAGGTCCCATGGACTTGTGCACATTTCAGGTTCCTTAGATGTTCTTGAACATGATCTTCTCCCGTAGTGGGCGGTTCTTCATTCTCCCAGTCCCTGCCTTTGCCTTCTGTGAAGTGGGCAGTGTGGCTTGAGCAGTTGCCGGTAATGACTGAGGCAAAAAAGTCATTGAGTACCTCAGCCTTCTCCATATCCCAGGTAAGCAGGTCTCCTGTTTCCTTCCAAAGAGGGCCCACTTTTTCCCTAGTCTTCCTTTTATCACTGACATACCTACAGAAGCATTTCTTGCTGCCCTTGATGTCCCTGGACAGATATAATTCTACCAGGGCTTTAGCTTTCCTAACCTGATCCCTGGCTGCCTGGACGGTTTCTTGGTATTCCTCGCAGGCTACCTGCCCTTGCCTCCAACGTCTGTAGGCTTCCTTTTTGTGTTTGAGTTTGTGCAGGAGCTCCTTATTCATGCATGCAGGCCTCCTGACATTTTTGTCTGACTTCCTCTTTGTTGGCATGCGTCACTCCGGAGCTTGGAGCAGGTGAACCTTGAATACTAGCCAGCTGTCTTGGGTCTGTCTTCCCTCCAGGGCTTTGTCCCATGGTAGTCTATGAAGCAGATCCCTGAATAGGCTCAAGTCTCCTCTCCTGAAGTCCAGGGCAGTGAGTTTGCTGTGTAGCCTCCTTGCTGCCCTGAGGATCTTGAACTCCACCATTTCATGGTCACTGCTTCCAAGGCTGCCCTTGCACTTCACATTCCCCTCCATCCCCTCCTTGTTGATGAGAATAAGATCCAGCATGGCACCACTCCTCCTTTGCTCCTCTGTCACATGGAGAAGGAAGTTATCATTGATGCGTTCCCAGAACGTCATGGATTGCTTATGCCCTGCTGTGTTGTCTCTCCAACAGATGTAAACAATTCAACAGGGTGGTTGAAGTCCCTCATGAGGACCAGGGCTTGTGAACATGAGGCTGCTCCTATCTGTCTATAGAGGGCCTCATCCGCCTGGTCTTCCTGGTTGGGTGGCCTGTAGTAGACGCCACTATAATGTCTCCTGTCCCTGCCCTCTCTTTAATCCTGACCCATAAGCTCTCGGTTAGCTCCTCATCCGTCCCCAGGTGGAGCTCTGTACACTCCAGCTGGTCATTGACATAGAGGGCAACAGCTCCTCCTCATCTCCCCTGCCTGTCCTTTCTAAAAAGCCTGTATCCTTCCATTCCAATGCTCCACTCATAGAAGCCATCCGTCAAGTCTCCCATGATGCCTGTAAGATCATGGCCCTGCAGGCATACGCAGGTCTCTAATTCCTCTTGTTTATTCCCTGTGCTACGTGCATTTGCATAGAGGTATTTAAATTGGGCCCCCAATGAAGCTGACTTACTGACTAGAGTCACTGGAATTCCTTTGTGCTGGATTGCAGGTACTCTCCTGCTGACCTGTGATCCTTTTCCCAGCTCTGGGCATCTATTGCTGGCACTGACATCAAACTGGTAGGTGTGGGATGCACTGAGGTTCCCCTTCCCCAGAAACTTTAGTTGAAAGTCCGCTTCACCAGCTTGGCAAGTCTAGGACTGAAGATACTCTTCCCCCTTTCTGACAGACGGACTCCATCAGCCCCCAGTAGACCAGGTTTCTCAAAGCAAGTCCCATGATCTAAATAGCCCAACTCCTGGCTGTGGCACCAGTCCTGTAACCATTTGTTGATTCACCAGATTTGACTGGTCCTTTCAAACCCCTTCCCTTTGACCAGGAGGACTGATGAACAAACTACCTGCACACTAGATGGAAGATGTGTACAATGACTTTATAAACTAATTATTTGCAGTATTATGGTGCGTAGCCATAAATACATATTATACATTCTTCTATGTTTCAAGAGAGTAAAAATGAATTTTTAGGATGTTATGATGTTCCTTACATATAAAGTAGGTAGATCTCCTCAATCTGTTTCCATAATGCTGTTATGATAATCTGATCATCAGGCTGCCAAGGGAAAAGAATCTTACAGGACCATGTTATGTGACAACTAACGAGTAAGAAACTTCAGGGGATTGAATTGCTTTTACATTTACAGGTAATTATAATGAATTAATTACAATTAATTAGCTACATAATTGAGATTCACAGACATGACAGTAATACGGTTATTTGTAAAACAAGCACACAAAGCAATGTTCTCTCAGAATCCATTTTGGATTCTGGAAATGATTTAGTTGGTATTATTAACATTATATCCAGGTTCGATTTCTAACGTTAATCTCCAGTGTCCTCAGAGTATTAGAAGCTTATTGAGACACTGTGACCTCCCACACTATAAGATTAGAAAAAGCCATCATTCCCATTTATTATCTATATAAGGCCACAGGTGCTCAAAGTAAGGTGAATATTTCCTTGTTTCTAGAAATTCTTTGATGAGGTTAGATAATAAACTTCAGAGATACAAAATAGATCTCTCTGTACCACCAATAATACATTTTAACTGGCTATAGTAATCACGATGGAATAATCTGTTGGGTTTCTAACTGTAAAAGGACTAAGGCTAAAGTATTCAAACAGGTCATTAGATTTTAGCCCTGCTATATGTAGACATAAAATGAACAGAGCTCAGTTACAAAGGTGTTGAATTTGGTATGTCTTACTGAGTTCACTAGAAGATTTCACAAGAGGGGAGTCATCCCTTACTTGAGATTTTATGAAACCTTTCAGAATATCAGAAAACTAAAATACCAGAGCAATGGGAAATGAGAGACCTTTGGATGGAATGACTTGGACAAAATCAGGTCAAAAGTCTCAAAAAACCTTTTCTGTTCAATATCTGATTTCTAGATAGTTTATCTTTTTAAATTCAATTAGAAAGGAGTTAGTGTTTTCAGAAATGTGTCTCCCGAGACTACAGTATTTATAACGTTCTCCATAGCTATCTGTAAGGAACCGTCATGTTAGTGCAGTGTTGTACAGAACTCCATAGCGGCTTTATAAATCTAAACCCATTTCTTACCAGAATAATTCTGCAGTTTCCAAATACAATACCAACAGCATTTAATGCCTGCTGCTACTGCTTAGTTGCATTGAAGTAATAACTGAATACCAAATGAGACCTTCAGCATATTGAATTTACCTATTGATCCTATTAACAGGATATAAAAATTTACTGTAAAATTAAAATATAGTGTTGCCTAAGTAACTTTTTGAACAAATTCCTATCTCATACTGTTAATGAATATCTGATGGTCTTTTAATAGTAAAATACTAGATTATTAATGGCAATCATTTTTTATCCTGATTTTTTTCTTTGTCATAGTATCATAGAACCATAGAATGGTTTGGGTTGGAAGGGGTCTTTAGAGGTCATCTAGGACATCCTCCCTGCCATGGGCAGGGACATCTTTCACTAGACCAGGTTGCCCAAAGCGCCATCCAACCTGGCCTTGAACACTTCCAGGGATGGGGCATCCACAACTTCTCTGGGCAACCTGTTCCAGTGTCCCACCAACCTCACCGCAAAAAACATCTGANTATTGTCAACACTGTTTCCAGCACAAATCCAAAACATAGCCCTATACTAGCTACTATGAAGAAAATTAACCCTCTCAGCTGAAACCAGGACAATGTGTTACCTATGTCCAATCTAACCCTACCACCTTTCATCCAGCCTTACGTCCCATCTAATGCTACCACCCTTCACCGTGTGGGTTACTTGTGTCAGTCAGCTGAAGGTTGAATTCAGGCTTTCATTCTCCTTGCACAGCCTCTCCCATGAGATCTGCTGCCTGCTCCCTCCACACACAGCCCAAGGGTGCCAGGGGCCAGAAACCCCCTCAGACCCCCCCAGGGACCTTTCAAGCCTCGCAATCCCTGCAGCACGCAGCAACTGCTGCCACTGCTGTTACTGCTGGCATTGGCTTCCCGCTGTTTGTCAAACTAGTGCTTCTCTCTGCTAACTGTATTGAACAGTGGGAAGTTTATAATAAGATCCAGCTAAAAGAATGTAACTTCTAAAGTCAGCAATAATATGACATTGTTATTAATAACAACTCATTCCTGTAGGTATTCCTGCCCCTTTTCCAATTACTTAATCCAAGTACTTTACAAAGAAAAGAGAACTCTCAAAATATATATTTATTTCCAGATTTATCAAGCAAAATCTTAATCATAACTGTATGTCGTTCTCATTTGTTTATAAGAAGAAAAAGAAAAATTCTGAATCCTTGTGAGAAAGAATAACTGACTGTAAATAATAGTATCTTTTCTGTTGAAGGATATCAGGTATTTTATGCTTTTATATTGGCTGTCTCCCATCCCCATAAATAATGAGTCATTTCTAGAGGGAAATAATTGTATTTAGGATATCCCGTTATGATGGTTTTAAAGGAATTTAGTATTTCTCACTTTTATTATAAGAATACACTAAGAAGATTGTTAAGCAGCAACCAGTTTCTCAAGAGTCTGCAATGTGAAACTCTAATATTGTGTAGACATATGTCAGCTGAGGGTTTGTAACCTCTGTGTATATCAGAGTGCATTTTTTCCTGTGTATATTACATTTTTTTCCTTCCATTAAAACAAGCTCTCTAGGCTGAGATGAACTGTATTAAATATTACAAGGTGAAGAACATGCATCTATACTAAGCATACAGTACCTGAAAAAAAAGTGAAACTTCTGTGTTTACATCTACAGTGAATACTCTATGATATGCCACAAGAAACTAATTTCAATACTTAGTTATTTTATCTTGCCTCTGGGAGCTTGGATTGCGGTCCACTGTGCTCATTATTTTCTGATACTTCCAGAGTTCCTTCAGCTCAGTGGAGCTTTGTGGTCCAGAAGTGCTTTATGAAATACTGCTTTTGTTGTTGAAAAGCCAAACTTCTGATTGTGTATTAAAAAAATAATGAAGCAGGGTAGTAATAGAAGCAGGATATGAAAATAAGGCTGTATCTTGAGCCATGATATTATTATTTGTATAAAAATAATTTTTAGCATTTATATTTAATGCTCTGAAAAAGAGAGAAACAAAACTTGTAAGTTAAATATAAACAAATGGCTCACAATTGAAGTCATAGCAGTTTTAGATTTTGAATTATGGACTTCTCATTTTTTTCATTGTTTCCATGTAGAGAAAATTGCTGCAAGTTCATCCAGCTGTTTTCCATAAATGAACGAATGAAGTCCTTCCCATTTGTTGAGCAGATGTCAAATTTACAGAGATCTGGGCTTGTTTCACAGTGTATGTAAATCTGAAAAGAACTATTTTGATTTCTACTGTCTGAGACATCTTTTTTATTCTTATAAACAGAAATGTTTTCTGTTCATATAACTACTTTGGCAATCCAATCTTTAGTATACTTATCCTAAGTTATAGTTCACAGGTGTTGTTTAATTGGGAAGAGATAAAAAGGGATTTGCTGAAGATCACATAGGAAGTTTGTGGAGCAGCAAGAAATGGAAAGCAGATCTCTGGAATTAAAATCCTTGAGCCATGGGGTAACCCTTTCTCTTCATGTAAGAATGAAGGATAGCAGAAGGGATCTAGTGCCTACAGAAAAAGCAAATTAGTTGGTGTGTTAAAGAAAATACTGGTCCCAGAAAACAAGACATAATATTTCTCTCTGCAAAGGTTATCTTTGGTATTTTTCCCCATTGTTAGACTCTCATTTACTATGCTCATAGCATCCAGCATTACCTACTGAAGATCTTATCCCATGATCTCAGCAGTACTTGTCTCATGTTTTAAAGATTAACCCACTCAAATCCCTGAATATACTGAGCTTCTTAATTGTTTGAGCCATGTAAAATTGCTTAATTTTGCTCCAGGTATTTTTTCAAAGAATTTTGTCAAAATGTAGGAAGACATGAATTCTCCTTTTTTTTCCTTCAAAGAAAGACCATTTTCTTATATTGTAAATCTAGGCCAATGTTGTGTGAATAGGATTGTTTAAAAAGAAAATTAGACTGTTACAGTCTTTTAGATGTTAATCCTATAAAAGCTGCTGCTTTTGAAGTTTTCCCTGAGTGAAATCTCACCTCTTCCTAACACACTATTTCTTTTAAGAGAAAAGTAATTTCATATCAAGCAGGCAAAATGTGAAATTCTTTGTTCTTTTTAACAGCCAAGTTTGTCTAGGTCCTTTTCCCTACTAGAAAAGTTTCTAATCTTAAGGCAATACAGGGACAAATACCTTTGAATGAGTAAGTAGGGACAGAGAGTTAAATGTGCTCGCATGATCCTGTCAAGTATATAACCAGAAGCAGTTAGATAAGTTTGGGGGATTTGAGGAAACCTTAGTTTATGGTAAATGTTAAGCTGATGCGGTAGCTCCCAAATATCTTCCTAGGCCAGGTGCCTGAAGGAGAGGGAGCTGTGGTGTGGCAGCGGGCTTTGCAGAGGGAGCCCCATGGTCACCGCGGTGCAGGCTCTAGGCTCGTGCCTAAAGCAGGCACCACTGCACTCAGGGTTTTAGCGGGGCGCTTGTGAAGCCAGATGGATTTGACTTCACAGCTGAAGAGCCTCTCACTCATCAGGTAATGCTAATAGACAGTCTGACAAGATCTTGCTTCTGTGAGTGAAGGGAGCTCTTGCTCTTGCCAAGCTCAGGCTCAGCAGGAGCTGCTCTATTCAGGAGTCTATCAGGGAGCGAGGCACTTTGCTTGTTCAATGATAGGTGTGTTTTTCATGTGTAAGAGGCAGCAGTTAGGAGATCCTAATGAGCTGGGAGCTCAGCAAGAGATTGTATGAATCAAGAGCTCTTGTTTGTCGCAGCCGCAGATGTTGCTTCTGCAAGCAGCAGGCATGATTGCTGTCTGGATGGGCTTAACATGTGACAAGTGTTATCTGGCTGAAAATTTGTCATGCTTGACCCCAAGCGAAGACAGAATGAAGCTTGTCAACATAGATAGCCTACAGATACGTCAGCCTGCTTACCATCCAAAATCACTGTGAGGTTTGATTTGTTTTTTTTTAATAAAATAGAGAAGAATGGGTTTGAATCTGAAATACTCGGTCAGGTTGAATTGCCTTCTAATGACCCCATGGAAGAAATGGGAGTTTTAGGAATATACTTGGATGTTTATTTATGAGAAAGGGATTTTTATTAGTTGGATTGACAAAATGAAAAAAAGTTACAAATTCGTCAAAGCTCACTTGACTGTTTAGTTGAGGTTTACATCCTTCATCACTTTTTTTCCTCCTCCTCCCTTTTTTTTTAGAGTCTCTTGAGAACTAGTATTTTTCAACATACTACTTTTTACTGGGAAAAAAACCCCCATACCTAGCTCTAATTACAGTTTGATTAATGAGGGAAACACTGTATCTTCCAGGTGGTGTTGAAGATTTTAGGCACACATTTGAAGAAGCTGGCTGAGATACAACAGATGCCCCTGTTGTTTCTGGTTACATACTCATACCTGGAAGACAAAAATAATGGAAGAGTACAGCAAAGAGAATGCACCGTTTCTGTTGTTCCTTCTAACTGTCACTGATAACTTTAAGAGAAGTTCAGGAGTGGCACAACAACTCTGACAAGTGTCAACAACTCTGACACCTGGTGAGCTTTTATGGACAATGGGATGTTCAGTTCTCTTCAGTTGTTCCTATGGTCCTCATCTCCTAGTAGTGATATGGAAGACACAAAGTCAAATAAGCTCTTTCTTTTAAACAAACAAACAAAAAACCAAAACAAAACCCAGAAAGGGCAGAGGGATGGAGAAGGGAGATAGGTTAATCAAAAAAGGATGAGGAGCTTGCATAATAATGAGTGATGCAGTTCAAATCCTGCATTTCAAAGCTGGTAAAATGATAGTTCTCTTTGATTCCTCCTCTTTAGCCTACAACAGCCAGACTGAGATGAAGATCCCATGTTTCCAGGCAAGCAGAAGATGCTGAGTTTTCAAGACAGATTGCTGAGCTCCATCAAGCCATGTCACAGTATTATATTTTCTGTGTCACCTCAAAATCTTATTTTAAAATTTCCAAAAGCTCTGTTGAAGGGTATAGGCTCCATACTAACAGTCAGTTAGAGCTAGTGGTGTTCCCTGTACTTCTGATTTTGTTTTCCTGTTGTTTTCAAAGATTATTTTAACATATAACTTCAGTGGCAATATCAGAACTTTTATTTGACTATTTCAATTTGTCTGCCCTCTAGACAGGCTTTTTATTCTGGACCTGTTTTATCTTTGTACAACATATATGATTTGCACAGGACATCTCTCCTCCTAGTGATCTGAGCAGTAAGGAGGAAAAGTGACAATCTCTTGTCATTGGAACATTGGAATAACAAATCTCAATGTTGTTTCTGAAGTATTTATATTATATGTTGGAGAGAGATCTGAATGCATTCCAAAACTGATGTCAGAATGTGAAGAATCCTTGTTTTCTGGTTGTACAGACAATTTCATGTCATTTTACATATACATCAAGATGATGAAAGCTGATGAAAGAATATCAGTGACTTACCTTACTGTTGCCCAAATTAGCAGTGAGTCCTGCACGATACCTAAGAAAAATCTCCTGAAATTAATCTCAAGATACCTATTTAAAGATAGTTTTTTAAAAATTAACAGACTACTGGAAAATACATGAAAGACATAAGTCATTAGAGATAGTACTGAAGTACATATTGAAGTTGATATCTTATGTGGCTACTGCCTTTTATATATGAAGGAACAAAAATACATTTTCTTTGTATGTCACAGTGGGAATAACTAAACCAGCTGTCCAGTAATGTCACTGCTAGAGGAAATAAGTTATTTTAGGATGCTTGCCATAATTAACAGCAAGTGAATTACAGTGTGCAAAAGCTAAAAATAACTTCTTCAAAAGCTAAAATTAACTTCTTCAGGTGTAATAAAAATCAAGAAATGTCAGACTCTCCAGTTTTAGAGATGGTTGAATCTCGAAAGACTTAATACAAAAGTATTAGGTTTTGTTTGTTGTTGTTGTTTTTTTTTTTAAATCCTTTTAATTTATTGTTGAGCTTCCCTGAACTTACTTGAATGTGTCAAATTAACATACATATTTCACACACAAATATATGTATTGGATTGATGAAAATAGTACAATTGATGAAACAGAATAAAAAAAAGAAAAAAAAAAAGACTTGTCATAGCATGAGAAGAAAGATCTAGGAAGGGAAGAGGAGGCTTCTTTTTGAATGTTTGCCTATATTTATGTCAGCCATAGAGGCAGTAATAATAAATTGCTGTATTGCATATTAAAAGGGGAGGTGAAGGGTCTGTATGGAATAGAACCATCCAGGACAAAAGCAGGACAAATTCTCTCTATTTCTGGTTTGAGAGCTCTAGACAGAACAGTGGCATGTTGGAATTACCTGTAAAGTTTAGTAGAACATCTTGTTTTATGTAACAAAAAAAGGTAATTTTTCCCCATGTATTTGTTTCATATATCACAAGAATCTTGGAGATGCACAGACACGTATGACTCCCATACTGCATTCAGCCTTATATAGAACCATGAATTGAAATCGTTATGCTGTATTAAATGTATTACAGTCTTAAGCAATTTCTCGATGCATCTGTAGGTTAGGAGAGTGGTGTATAACTAAGCAACTGCCTAGAAAACTGAAAAAGGTATGTTTTTTGTTGTAAAGGCTTCTTGTAATGGAGCTTCTATAATACAATATTCACACTTAACATAAGACACATTTAAAAAAACCCCAAAAACCAAAACAAAAAAACAAACCACGAGGCTAAGGCATTCAAATGTCTCTCGAGTACTGTCCCAGGATTTAACTGTGGCACATACACTTAACCAGTGTGATTTCCTTCTGCAAACCCAACCAGAGATGCTATAATTGTTCAAAGAAAATTTCTGACCAAACAGACGAGAGGTCTCAGAGGCTGATATCTTAGAAGAACAGTGTTTTAGAGCAAATTGAAGCTTCTTGACAAGAGCCTTAGGCTTTCTATTTCTGCGATACACAAAGTCTGTAAACATCTTACATATGCCACTTGCTTGGTGCCAGATGCTTGCAGCCAGGTTAGTTGAGTCTTGAGAAACTTTAGCGAAGAAAATGTTATCCTGATTTTTTTTTTATTATTTTTATTTTCAATGGAATTTTATTTTTCACAATGCTGTTGGAAGGCTTAAAAAAGGATTAGTCCATGTGAAGGTTATAAAAGAACACCAGCATGATCCATTAGACCTTATTTCCTTTGCTGTTTTCCATAACGAAGAAGCAAATTCTGAAAAAAGTCATACTCTGCCTTATAAATTGGGAAAAGTGCCTATTATGATGGTGTGGTAGGCTTTGAAAAATAAACATATACATTTGTAGCTTGCTGTGATTCTTTTCACAGCCTAATGATAGAGCACAAACTGATGATGCTACTGTTTGTCAGAATTTGACCTACATTAACCCATAGTTATCTTTTGAAAAACCTTGGGTTTTTTTCCTGAAATGGAAAAAAGTGTATCCCATGGCTACTCAATGGTGCTTTCATTTGTTCGCTTGTGCCAACAAAAGAGACTCTGCTACAGACTACATAGAAGAGTGCATAAAAGGTTGTACTTGAAAAGCACTTATTACATGTGTCAAGGCAATACTTGACATCTCATCAACGTAAATATACCTATTTCCTTGCAGCCTTTTCATTTTAAGTTTTAGTAATTCACTTTGATGCAAGAAATATTAGCTAGAAAGAGTGAGGTTTAAAAGAGTTATTGATAAATAAACAACTTCTAGCCTTACATCCAGATTGTGCTTAGCACTTGCATCGCTATAAAGAAATAAGCAACTGTCTTCCTCCTGTGCCTTATGACAGCCTTGTGAGCCATCTGTGAAATCTGCTGGAAGATAACTTAGACATGTCTTCCCTTGCATCAGTCCTAAAGACAGTCACTTCTAAAAAGTGGTTGTCTTTAAAGATCATTTATGTAATACAACTCAGCTTACTAAAATGTGTTTGAAATATGAAAAAGTCTGATGCATCATAGGTTTGTAATTAAAATGCTGCCCAAATTAAGCCTCGCATAAGCTAATTAGACATCTTTTATGAAGCAACACTCTATGTTTGACAACTTAAAAAATGATGAACAAATACCAGTCTCGCAAAATTAAGAATGTAAATGAAACTTGTAATTTGGAGGTGTGGGGGAATGAGGGGGAGAAGGGGAGGCAAGGGAGGTCCCTAAGAGATTATAGATCTTTCTTAAGTAGAATCATGGAATCATAGAATGTCCTGAGTTGGAAGGGACCCATAAGGATCATCGAGTCCAACTCCTGGCTCCACACAGGCTGAGATGAATCAGAGCAAGTAAAATGTTACAATGGCATCAAAACTTTTTAAAGTTCAGATTCTTCTATCTTTTTCCTTCTAATATATGATTGATCTGCCAGCTCTGTAAATGACTATGACCGATGACAGATCTGCTGTGGATCTGGTGTGTGCTCTTGCATCGGTTCTGGGTTATGATACTGTGCATTTATGGGAGAAAGGGCCCAAGTCTGATTCTCTTGGTCTTGAACCCTCTCATCCCTGGTCTGTTTACTTTATCTGAAAATATTTCTTTTACTTCAAAAGCAAAATATTATCCTCATTTTACCTGCAGGGTGTTATGAGCGAGAGAATGCTGATGTCAGTATGACCTGGTGAATCCACATGGTGAATCAAGTCTTATTCTCACCTCCATCTCCCATTTTGTTGACTGAATCTGTACTTTGCTCACACTATGATAGGCATTATTTCTGAAACAATTAAGAATTACATCTTGAAAGGCAAAAATTGGAAGCAATAACTTTTTTTTTCCTCATTAAAATTTTATATTTTGGCTTTCATGAATTTAGCACATTATTCCAGTGATTATGAAATTCAAGAAGTATGCATGATTCTTTAGGATCTTATTAGTCAATAAAGAGTAAGGCATTTTGTAAAGAAGGATAAACAGATTATTCAGTGCTGTTGGAGAGGAGCTAGTGATCCCACACCCAAAGGCCCTCTGCACTACCTGAGTAGACCTGTCATGGTCTGCTTTCAGGATTCATCCTAACTGTTTTGTCAGAAGATTACCTTAGTATAGAAGAGGGTATGTTATGTTATCAGGACTTTATTTCAGGTCTTAGTGGACTATAGGGTTTTGGGAAGTATTTTGTGGCATGCGGTGTGCCAGTGGTGATGGAGTAATGCAGTTAGGGCTTAGGGGTGTGCCTCTTGTGTGTATGTATAGAAATGTATGCAATTCAGAGTTTTATCTGTGGGGAAACTGAACAACGTTATTTAGTAAAATGAAAAAAGTTAAGAACTTAAAGCGGGCAGCTATTCTTATTTTCTATTTTAAATTGAGTGGAATGTCTTCTCCCAAGCTGTCCTCTCAGGTCTAGCATAGCAAAGGCACGGCTGGTGCCACCTGCAAGTCTGTGCTGTTCCTTAGGAAGTTCCTCGTGTTTGAGGACAAAGGGACAAAGTGTGTCAGGTACTGAACTGCTCTGATTGAGGATGGCTGCAGACATGGAGAACTACAACTGACATTGGAAGTCAAGGAACATGTGAAGCTTCACCTTTAACTTAGAGGTAATTAGTTTAGAAAATTGCCATACTATCTTGTATAGTTTGGTTTTCCCTGGTGGTTGTACTAACATATGGATTTACTGTTCATGTGTTCACATAAAACTTTCTCAGATGCTGATGCTGTTTAACTTACACTGATTCTGTGGTTTTTATTTGTAAGAGTGAAACATCTTAAAACAGAATGACATTTTTGCAGATATTCTCACAGTATCACCTGTGAAGATAAAAAATTGTTACAGGGTAAGAATAATGAATAATCTATTGGAAGCACTATCTTCTGAAAAAAAGCATTTGAGGTTATTAACTGTATTCACTACTTTCAAAACTAGTAAGTTACCCATTCCAAACTATGAATATTCATGATTCAGTTGTTTTATAGCTTATTTTCCATACATTTTAATATTAGAGAGTGAATTTATTTTTTGCCGTTGTCACGATTTTTCTCATTGTTTTTGCAAATTGCAGATTGTAATGTTTCAAAAAAGTTATGGCAATAGAAGCAAAGAAGACAAGGAGTTTGATTACTCATACAATGAAGCTTGGTACATTTACAGACAAGATTGCCTGCTGGGGCTGCTTGCAGTTGCTGGAATTTATACTCAGTAGCTGAGGAGGGCTCTGTCAGCCTTATATCCTATAATCTGGTGAGGCCAATACACAGGTCTGGATACCACACTGCTTGAAAGACAGACTGCTTGTTTATGTGATAAACAGTAATCTTTCCCAAAAAGATTAGCAGCAGAGGCCTCAGAGATGTGTTGTAGGCTATAGTAAAATTTTGGTGATGATGAACTCTGTCAAGTACCTGTTTCTGTGCCGTCCCCTTCACTAAGTGCCATTCTACGGTTCAGAAGGGTTCCTCCTCAAACTTACTTTTTTAGCCATTGCTGTCTTTTAATTTCCTTTATTGCTTGGGCCACACTCTGCTGTCAGGAGTTGTGTTTTTTTAAAACAAAACAAAAAACAACCAAAAATGAACAAACAAAATCCCTGAGGTATATGTTGTGGTATAGTTGTGATTCAGGGACCTTGGGTCAAAGTGGACTGTGGTGTTTGGAAAAATAATTTGTGTCATGTGTTGTCTGAGGATACATAGCATATACGTTCCCTTGATCCTTTTGGACTAAACAGCTTTTGCAAAATTTGTTGAGATTGCAAGAGGCTTGAATTAGATGATCAAGACTGCCAATGTCAATTCTCTGCTCCTAAATTTAGGATTTGAAAAATTGCAGCTTTGGCATAATGTCTAGTGTCCATATGGAACAGGATGTTATATTCAATAGATTGCCCTCAGAAAGTGTCTTAACCAGCCTACATTTTGCAGTATTGTCACTTAAATAAGAAATTAGGAACATGAATAAAAAATTTTTTAGATTTATGGGTACTGGATGTGTATGATCTTGGATACTTCATATTCCTACACATGGAAACCTAAAGAAGAGCTTAATTTAAGGTTGTCACTGTAGTACAAGATACTGTGTTTTATAAAAGAATCACTGCTGCTTGAAACTATTATTTTTGGAAGAATGGAGAATATACCCTCCTTTAGGCTTCATCAGATGCTTAGACTATTAAGGCATGAATTAAGCTGAACAAAGCTTTTGTGACATTTTTGTAAGAGTGGTTTTAATTCAAAATTTCTGAACATTCCTGAAAGTGTATTTATAATCGTTCTAATCACTCCATCACTGCATCAAGTATCTGAAAAAATTAAAAGGTGATGCTTTTACGCTCCTTTCCTGTCAACAGTAGTAAATCAACCTGAAAGCAAAGTAATTATAGTTCACAATATGTACAAATTATTAGGCTTATTAAAATGCATGAATTCTAAAAGAGAACTACGGGGAAAAAAAAAATCCAGCTAACACTCAGTACTTTGATGTTTGTCAGATTTACATTTGTTACTTTTTTAACATTCATGTGCTTTATGTTCAACGACCTAGAGGTGGGACCTCCATAACCTTGGATTCAAATATCTCCCAAATAAATTTCAAGTGCTACTTGTCATTGCAATCAAAGGAGAAAGGTTTTCCTAATGTTACAGCAAGAGTTGACAAACCCTGCCTTAATTTGTTCCTTGCTTCTTTGTGTGACAGAAATGTTTTATCAAGGTTTGCCATGTTTCTGGTGTACATCTGCAGAGGTACACACTGGCAGCTGATAGGGAAAGAGAACTCTGTTTATTCCTTGTACGTCGGTACCCTCCACCATAAAAAGCTAACTGAAAGCTTGAACTTGATTTCTAGGTTAAAAAAAGAAAAGGAAAAAATGCAGCTGTAATGTACATATTTACATCCAAATTCAGCAGTCCTGTGTGAAGAAATCTTAGATACAATGCTAACCAAGGAAATATTTAAAGCATTTTTTGTGTTGTATGTTACCATTTTTTTAAATGTAAAATGCAAGCATCTTTTTTAAGAGGCAATGGCTTGCTTTTTAGAGGTAAGATAGCAAGAAATGAGACAAAATAAAATAATAGCTTGCTGTCTTCACTGCCATTCTCTAGGCCATGAAGTCCACCTTACATTTCCCAACTGCTTCTCTTTGGTCTCATGTGTTCTATTCCTGTATTAGGCTAGAATGTGCATTTTGGTCTCCCACTCAAAGGACCAAGTAGGTCCTTGCTGTAAGGTTGTTGTCACTGAAATTCGGCTTTGGATAGCTAAATGAAAATGTGAACTTAAACCTCTGTTTGAAGAGTGGACCTTAGAAAGCAATGTGATTGCCATCTCCTAGAACATTTATACTTTTATCAGTTTTGCAAATATTATATGTTATCTGCCATCAGGTGCTACATATTTTGTGTCACCACAGGCAAAATCTCCTTTTCCGGATTTTCAAGTTAGTGTATATTTACTTACAGCTGGATAGACATTTTCACTTGGAATCCAGCAGTCATATAAAGGTAGAATAAAAACACTTAGTTCTCTAAGTGAATGGGTGAAACAAGAATTTATGACCTTTGGTCTTTATTTGACAGAAATCAATCAGTGAGATTTGACGTGTACATTCAGTTTGTAATGGTCTTCTGTGCCAGGAGTTATGGTCAGTATTCCATTTACAATGGAATGAGGCTTCAAATGTGAGCTTGTGTTAGGAAGCTGAAACAAAGCATTGGTTTTCAGTGTGTAGACATTACACATGCTGAGTATAACATACAGAAGTGCAGTAGAAGCTTTAGCTTGACAGAGCTAATAACGCCAGAGGAAAATTTGTGAGCTAAATGTACTGTGAAATATTGTGTATTTCATATTTTAAAAGTCTAAAGAATTCAATTTACTTCATATATTAATGTAAATATTTATTTTTTTTAGACCAGTAAGTACCGTTGGAAAAAACAGCATGCCTTGAGGCACATGGTCTTTCTCGCTAAGAAAGATGCAGTAAATTTCTAGCAAAAGCATGTTAAAAACAATGGTCATTATTTTAGTCTAACTATGTTAGTAGTTGGATAGCTTAAAGGAAGTAGTGGTTATGATCTAGAGATATGTTAGCTGGAGATGGAGGTAACCATCAGTAGGGTCAGCAGGGATATAAGACATGAACAATCCATTTTGCTGTAGAATCAACATCAAGACTTGTGTCAACAGCAAAAATAGAACCCTACAAACCCTAGCAGAGACCAAAGCAAGGCCACCATAGCCTTCCATCCTATGTCGGAATCCAGGTGGAGAAATCATTAAACAATTACAGCTTATAGGAAAGATAAGCATGCCTTCAAATAAGTTTTCCTAGTTCCATTTACTGTATACTTCATATAAATTTAGAGTGTTCAATACTTTTCTTCACAAAAGGGGACTTACTAGTTGTGAATTGTTTGTAAAAGTTCTTTTATTTAGCTGCCATAGAAGTTGCTCCATGGAAAACTGAACTGTATCAAAATTCAAGAGAATGTGGACTAATACAGGCTACTGAAGCAACTGGTGATGTATTGCGCTGAATAAGGATACAGAATCCTTCCTTGTCTGTGTTCCCTCTTTGTATTATGTCCCATGCATATACTTCTGGAATAGATGGTACCTGGAATGCATATTGAAGTATCTAGAGAGAGCAATCCAATTTCCCAATATTCTTACAGAATATGGTAGTGGCTAGAAATAATTTGATCATCTATTATATGTGAGTTTATGGTGCCAGAACTACTGTTCTTCTGTATCTGTGGTTAAAAAGATATAAAGATCCTTAGCCAACTGCTAGTATGTTCATCTATGTTACTACACTAGTAATCCAGTGATAGCAAATAGAAGCAACATATGCCTCCAGGATGTCATTATTTTCACTGTTGTTTTTTTTTCCAGCTGATGATTTTTGTTTTATTAATAGCATGTTTAAAATTGTTTTGTTCCTTTGATTTTGGTAAACTATATTTGGTGTAAAAAAGGTGTGAGCAAAAGGGGGAAAATAATGTTAAAATTAAGTTCACAGAAGTATTGACATAAAATGCAAGTTTCAGGTTTTAAAATGTTTTGTGGTGGCTTAGTTATTTTAGTATCGCAGTAGTTATATTAATTGCTATATATTGCTATATAGTAATTGCTTTAAAATATAATAATTACAAAATGTTTAAATGCAAGGATATCTTTGCTGAAAGGTCATAGCACTTCTTGCAGTTCCCAAGACTGTTAAATTTCCAGCTTATATTTTACATTTTATAACTAGTGATTTTTATGATGAGAGCAATGTATTATATCCCAAGGTGTTTAAGGGGCTATTGTTTTGTACTTTAGAAGACACTGGACTTACAAGCTATGTATAGTAGCAAACAGGGCTAGAGCTGTTCAGTGTTGGCATGTTTCCTAAAATGCTTGGGCTTATGCAATTAACACTTTCTAAAACAGTATTTAAGGACAATTTAGGGACTAGCATAGGTCAATGACAGTTCCTGGTAACTAGCATAGATCAAGGCCTCTCTGTTCTGAAGTAGAAGAGATTTTAACATCTTGCATGCAAGCCACGCCATTTGCTCTCAGTGCCATGGAACACGCTTTGGCACATTTAATTTAGCAGAATTCATGCAACCACAGAGTCCTAAACTGAAATGCTTCCAGAATTACCTGTGTGGTCTTAGAAGAGGTTGAAAAAATCAGTAAGTGTAGAATTCACCATACCACCAGTGTAAGGCCCTGATAACAAGTGAATGTAGCAACACGTGTCTTGACATGGGCAGGGATGGGCTGATGATGAGGGAGTGTTGACCACAAATGGAGCCTGCGGAGGCAGGATAACGTCCTTTGAGACCATTCCTCTATTCCTGAAACATGCAAAGACCATCTGTGCCCTGTGCAGCATGTGCCTGTGAAAGATCACCACTTACTTGGGCAGCCTCGAAGTGTGTGTGTGTGGGGGCAGTGATACCCCCCCAAAAGCCTCACAACCCACTGACTCATTTCTAGAACATTTCTGAACATTCCTGAGCACATACTACACCTGCTCAGTGATGACAGAGCCTCGCCTACAGGGCAGGCACACTGGGTTATAAAGGGGAAACAAGTTTTTGGCACACGCACCCACCACCTGAGGACTACATCTATGAGCAGAGAACATCACTGGATCCAAGGGTGGTGATATCTTTTCTCTTTCTCTCTTTCTTTTCCTCTCTATCACTCTCTTAATCTCTAACTTAATTTTCTGTACATTAGGGTAATACTGTCACAAGTTTTGCTAAACCATTACCTTTTGTAGTTCTGCTAAGTTTTAAGTATTGTTATACCTTTTGCCAAGCCTCTATCTTTTGTAGTTCCACTGAGTTTTAAGTAAATTTGTGATTTGTTTGAACCTCTAGAGTAGTTGTCGTTACTCCTGATTACCACGCAGAGAATTAAAAAGTTAACCTCACCCTAACCCTCTGAGTGGGACAGGACAACCACTTCTCCAGATTTGCATGCTAAACTGTAATGAGCTACAAAGTGAATACTTTGCAAAAGAAAAATATTAAAGTTAAAAAAAAAAAAATATATATATATAAGTACTTGATTTTTTTTTTTCTGTCATAATCATAAACCAGAGAATTTCAAAGAAGTAACTATAAATGGTTTCAAAAACCTAAGCAGTTTAATTGGTGGAAGTCTGCAGCAGATGAGCCGTTATGGGAATTCATTTTTTAAGAATCTTCATTGTTTTAGTGTGACTGAACAGTTTAAAGATTGCTCACATGACTTTCCATATGCAGCAGTATATTCCAGTTCAAATGAACGTGAAAGGTGGTAGGAAGAAATAGTAATAAAGAACAAAGCAGTAAAGCTCTGGAAGGAAGAAGAAAAAAGATTAAATGAAACAGGATTGCCCGACGACATTGCTTTGTTGCTTTTCTTTTTCTGCACTCCAAAAACTTTTAATCATTATGAATTAATTATTGTTTTTTGCCTTTATTATCGGTAAAAAAAGTACTATTTGATTTGCAGCTCTGCAAAGGTAAGAAAACTGAAGACTTCCTAGCATTTGACATATCTTAGCCAGGTTGCCTTTTTTCATGCTAGGTTTGAATTTGGACCATTGGTTAGCTTTTTCTACTCTATAATATAAAGCTCTTTATTTGACTGACTGAAATGTTTTGTAAATAACAGTAGATTGTTTAAATAAAGGAAAATGACCAAAGCTCTGAAACTTTAATATTTTTTCTAACAATATCTTCAGAGAAGGGAGTGTTGGAGACTGATGATACTATATAATAATTCCATTAATACTTCTGGCATAAACTAATGTGCAAGTAAAAATAAGTAGTAAATTTGCAAGAGTAACAAATAAAACCTGTGAGTATAAATAAAACCCGTGAGTATAAATAAAACCCCCAATTTATTTTTGCACCTATTGCTGTTTCCTGACAGGATTACAGAGTTAAAACCCTCATCAATTCCAGTTTACAATTCACAAAGAGGGTTTCTGTGGAGTTAGGATTTAACCAAGAGACAAAATTACCATTGACCTTACACATATAATAGCTAATGTTATTTACACATATAATAGCTAATGTTATTGGCTAAGAAGAGATATGAGCTACTCTCATCTCAAGAACATCATGAGATTTCCTCTCCTACCTATCATTCACACCTGAGCCTATGGAAGGAGAGATTTATAGCAAGCATGAGAGCTGGCTTGAGGGGGAGATCCAGCCCATGTTTATGTTTTTTGCAGGGTCACATCTGTCAGGCAGTAAGTGTGTTTGCATATGTTCACTTGCAGTCCACGTCCACTGGTCCTAGAAAATAGTTATCCCAGCCTCAGCAGCGAGCGATACAGATAGAAAACTCATTACTAACGAAATCAATTTTACTTATTCCATTTTTAGTCTTGAAACATAATTGAGGATTTAACCTGGTATCACTGATCAAACCCATTCAGTAAATAGCTAGAAATAAGAAATGAAGGTTTAGTGTTGTTAGTTTGTTGATTGTTTGTTTGTTTGGGGTTTGTTTGTTTGTAGCTTTTTGGGGTTTTTTTGTTTGTTTTTTTTAGCAGAAAGCTTCAATAATCTGTATTTATCACAACCATAACTGGTTAAATACCGAGACAAAGATGTACAAAATAAAGAACATGTTGAACTGAGTGAATACTTTGTAAAGGAAAAATGTTAAATATTTATTCTGAGGTGGATTGAACATAGGCTCCAAACATCAATTGAAGTTGTTTAACAAATTGATTATGACTTGTGAAAGAGACTAAGTTAATAATTTAAGTATTCAACTTTATTCTATTCCAGAGTGCCAACGTGAAAGAGAAAAAAATATTTCATAACAATTAGTAGCATGTTTGGATGTGTTAAATGTGTTAAATTTGTCACTTCTGTGAACTCCTTATAACTCAATTAAAAAAGGTATCTTTAATAAAAATTGAAAAATAATGTCACTTTAAGGACAGGAAACTTGAATGTCGAGATCTACACGTATATTTACTATCTCTAAATTGAAACTAAGGTATACACAGCTAAAGTACTTATATTCTGTTTATGGGGCTTGATTGATTTAAAAAAAAAAATCATAACCAAATATACTGGACTTCAGAGAAAGAAATCACCTAGTCTTTGTGTTAAACAAATAAAGTAAATAATAATGCCAAGAGATAAAACTGCAATAAAAACCTGGAAAGTTATATTTCTCCTCTTCTTCCTCTCCATAATGATGCTACAGTGGAAAATCTTTTTTCTTTGTCCTTCTCTGTTCACACAAACCAAGCACAAAACTGATGCATAGAGGCGAGTAGAGATATTACAGAAGAAATATTCCTTCTTTTTTATATCTTCAACTCTAGATGTGCAAGAACTGAGGTCTATCCAGTTTCATTTGGGGGGGCAGGGGGAGACGGAAGGAAAAAAGGGGGAATTCTAATTTCACAAAAGGAAGAAGGCTTCATTTATGAAAATGGAAAACTAGCTTCTGCTACTCAAGTCAAAATGATAACTTGCCAGGGAAATGAGCTACACAGTGTTGACCAAAGTGTAATTTTGATCAGTTCAAGAGAAACAGTTGTTGACTGTATACAACACAAATCTAGGTGTTGAACAATTTGTTAGACCTTCCTCTCATTGTCTATTATCTACTGCATTTGTTACTTCCTTCGTGTCTTGAGGTATCAGATAAAACATTCTGCCACTACATCCTATTGCCTTATGGTTGATACCTGAGAATGGTTAATACAGTAAGCTGGACACAAGTGAATATGCAGAATAATCAACAAATAGTTTTTCCCTTTTTGCTCCAAAATCTTTTAGCAGAGGAAGGGAGCAACTTAGATTGTTTCCCGTTAGCTTCTTCACTTCTCATCTTTAAGATTGAGCCTTAAAAATAAGCTTTTAAGAATCCAACACCAGAAAATCAAATTAGGAGTAGTGCAAGAAATACAACCATAATGCAAGTCTGATCTTTTTATAATCATGCAGACTGAATAGGCTAAGAAAGAAATAAGCCAGCACTGTGAATAAAGCAAGCACTATCTGCTAGCTTTGTTTATTATGATAGATTTAGATGCCTAAGCATTATTAACTGTGTTTGTACCTCTTAAAGTATATAACTTAAATGTCTTCCTCTTGTGTTACCTGAATCTTAACATAATTAGCACCTTGTACACAGTAGAAATCTCAGGGTCTGAGCTATCAAATAAAGAGTTTAGCCATTGAAGGCATCTGTTGCCACAGAAGAAGCATTTCTGGTACACTTAAAATGAATTGCCTGATGAACAATTCACAGTGTGAAGATTCAGATACAAAGGGCCACTGCTCCAGGGCTTCATCATATGCCATGTATTGCATGGTGTACAAAAAGACAAGTCTAAAATACTGAGCTTGCAAACATATGTGTACTTAAAATTAAACATTTGCGTAATTCTATTCAGCTTCAGGAATCTACCACGTTCTTAAAGCTAAGCATAAAAGCGTTGGAAGAGGAAAACAGACTCTTAGAAAAGAATAAATAAATGTGATAAACTAGATATCTGAAAAGTATGGAATTTGAATTGTGAAATTGTTTCATATGTGTGTTTCACTACATAATACTTGAGTGATCCATGATGTTTCATGAAACTTTCCTGATTATGCTGAAATTAGATAGGCAAATTAATGGGATACTGTAAATCAAGTTGCAATAAATAGTTTGGCCTTTCTATTTGCCATTTATAAATGTCTGGTTTGCATTTGCTATGAGAATCATAGATTATAATCCAGGGCACAAAAGGAATTAATGGAATCAAAACTTACTTGTGTTGTGGAATCTCACTGTCATGTTCCTTGTGTTAGTTCTTGCTTACCGCTGAGTGCTGTGCCTGTTTTCTTAGCAGGTGGAAAAAGTCTTGCCCTATAAGTGAGACTATTAATGGAGCAGATGGAATTTTAGGTAGAGCATGAATGTAGGGAGAGTTTAGAAATTCAAATGATAAGCTGTGCCACCTTTTTGAAATTGTCACAGTGAAAGGAAGGTTCATTTTATCATAGGATTTTTAAGAGCAAGAGGAATCAGAATTTACATATAATTTTCCATCTGTTGAGAAAGTTAGATAATAAATGGAAACATTTAAGTGAGTAAAACTACTGTGAAATCTAAACTACACAAAAGTACCTTTATGCACAACTGGAGCCTATTTGTTCTGTGCCATAGTGTGGGTCCATCTTGCTTTTGTGGATTTTCAGAGTTTATTGCTCTGAGCAAAATCTCAGTTTATAAAGCCCGGTATTGTATCTTGGTTACTGTGATAAAGGCAACAATATAAAGACCTAAATGAATCATGAAAATTGTATTTCTATAGAGCAGAGAAAAAGAAGAATGAAGTTTAAGACTCCTGAGGTTTCATGTAGGAAGGGAATGACTTGGAAATAACATATTACTGCTGCTTTTGTTACTACTCTTCTCACCTGATCCCTACTGAGCAAAATTCTTTGCTTAAAGTGCAGTTTGCTCCAAGGATTCATTCACTTGGTTATCGAAAGACTATAGGTTGTTTTGGGCTTTTTTAATGTCACCTTTTCATTTTAAATCCTTCCACCTGTCCAAAACCCTCTCAGCATGTGCTGCCAATGTCCTAGTATGACAGACACGGCTACAAGTGAGGGTAAGATAACTACGCAGTCGTGGAGTAGAGGTGCCATTATAGGGTCTCCAAAGTCATTAGAAACTCTTCAGGAAAAAACACCACAAGTCACAAATAGTGTAGTAAGTCTTGATTCAGAAGTGGGCTCAGAATCTCCTGGTATTTTCATCTTGTAGTTGCTGTTTATTATCTTGTGGTGGTGCCTGCCCAGCTTCTGCAAGTGAGAGTATTTGGTTTATCTTACTCCCATGGAAAACAAAGCTTTTGGATTTCAGTACACCAATTCCCATGTTTAACTCATGTCAGCGCTATGTTTTTCTTGGGATTGCGGGAAGCACTGTGACTTGAGCATTTTGACTGTGATCATGTACTTGACAGCGCTCCTCTTTTCACTCATCGACTGTGGTCAGAGTTAGTGTATGCAACTTGCTGTTTGTATGACAGTCAGAGTTCTTTCTGCTAAGCTTTCTGCTGTTTTGAAATTGTAATCCCTCTGGACATCCTATGAAGCATAAGTCTAATTCATCTGCTGGAGAGTTGTCTCTTGATTTTACAATTTGTACAGGACAGTTACATTTTTGAAGTTGAGTGAAAATACACATGCCACATTGGCTCATCTTAATCTTAGTTTGAGATTCATTTGGCTTGAGGTCATGTGTCTTTCAGAAGGAAAAAAAACACCCACATCATCAATGTTTAGTCTACAGTATGGAAGCTTGGAATGTGGAACTCTCTGTAAAGTGGCTTTTTAATGCCTATGATGATCTCAAAGACAATTATCTTGCTTTTACAATGAAATAACATCCTGTAGGAATTTTGAGCCAAAGCCTTAGGACTAAAGGAAAATCATATATTTCCAGTTTAGATAATGAGAATGATTAAACAGTGATCTCAAAATACAAAGGTTGCTTGTCAAATAATGCAGAAGGAGTTGAACTGCTTAAATTTAAAGAATTTTAAGAGCCTATTGGCACTGTAGGTTTTATTACGTAAGTAACTCAGCATAGTTTTTCCAGTAAAATAAAGATAGAACCAATTCCTGCAGACTGAAATGGTGTGAAATGAATTTTCTGATTGTGGAAATATAAAAAAAAATACTGTTTTATGAAATACAAACATCTGTGTGAGTTTGATTATGCTACTTGTAGAAATTTTATGAGAGAAGTATGTTAAGTAATGACAGGATCAGTTCTTCGGACTTTATTAAGTGAGTATAAGGTAGTTTTTTCACTTAAATATTGCCAGGTTTAACAGTGAAGTTGATGAGAGTATCTGAACTATACCTGGAAGTTTTTCTGGATTTACAGAATTCAATGGCAATACTTAAATCAATCTAGCAAGAATTCAGAAATTAATTTAAAAAATAGAATAAAATAAATGTACATAAATCCCATATTCAAATTATGCTTTCCCCACTTCACATGGAATTCAGTTGTTTTTAAGAATGTTTTAATTCATAACTTGTACAAAGTATAAGAAGTATCCCTATGAGTACCTCCAGGAGGTATTTTTGTTCCTTAGGCTCACATCCCTTTATTTCTTGCCCTAGTTAACCTTATTCCCTTCACCAGTGATGTCAGTTGTCATAATTTCTTCCTCCATGTCCTTGCAAACAGACCAATTTATAACAATATGTACGGTAAGGTTTTCCATAAAACTGTTTTCTCCTTTAAAATGTTCATGGACATTTATTGTAATAAGAATGTGAAGTGCACCTCACTGAACTCCTGTTGGGTATGTCATCTTCAAAATCACTACTTGAAATACTGGTCTTGTAGAGACCACTTGTTCTTAGTGGAGGAAGAAACTCTAATGCTGTGAAGGAAACAGAAAATGATACAAACAAAAACTAGGACAAGGATTGCTTTGTGACAGATGGAGGTGAAAATAATGTGTTTAATTCAAAGCCAAAATAAATAAATATGTGAAAGCAACATGTGGCCAAATGTTAAATCAGTCTGTGCTACTGGAAGCTCTTCTGCAGTTCTAAACTATTTTTTTTTTATTATTTTGTCTACTTTATATCATGTCTATATGTTTATATCTTTATATTTTGCACTAAGAATCACCTTTTTATAGATTTAGAAATTACATGCTACATGTCAGATACTGTCATAATCTGGATGATACATCTTTGTTGTGTCTTTAACTTTTCTTTAAATGCAATTAAGAATTGACAAATGGAGTTAGAACCTCTGCAGAGCTTTTAAATAAATTAGTTTAATAATCTGGAAAATATTCTCATGTTTGGTGAATCACAACTCAAATTGTGGAATAAATGCTGTAAAATATAAAAAAATGCTATAAATTACAGCCTAAGTCAGCACACAGTAAAATGTGGACGTTATAAAAAATCTTTTTAATTCTTTTCTTAAAAAAAACAAACAAAAGAGAAACAACCAAAAAAAAACCAACAAAAAACCCAAAACCAAACAAACAACCCACATTATTACTGGAAGGTTGAGAGAACCTAAATTGTATTCTAATTCTGTGCAAGAATGTTCTCCAAATGCTTCTTTTTGCAATAAGCTATTGTTTCATCTTTTTAATTTGATTTTGCTTTGCTCCTTTGTTTCTCTGCTGTCCTCATTTGCCTAGATACTTTATTCTTTTTGTTCTGTGTTTGCTTTTTATTCTTCTCTATAAAGTAAACAGTGTGGGATATAGAAAACAAACTGGAGAAAAATGAATACTCTGAACATTTGTCTTGAAATATTGAGAAGCATGAAATTATACTGTCATTCATTTGCTTATTAAGAACTGAACAGAGAATAGTCTTATGTTCTCATATTTCTGATCAGCCCCAGACTGTGCACCTGTATTGCAGCTTATACACAGAAGGAAATCATTCACAACTTCTGTGCACAGACTTTTCTCCTTTTACCTTATTTCAGTACCTTGATCTTTTACGTCTTTTAGGTTCATGATATGGCAACACTTTACCCCAGGGGTTTGAATATACATGTGGCTGATAAAGTTGTATTAAAGGATGTAATCCTCACTTGTGGCTATATAGATCAGATACATGGTCTAGCTTTCATTAGGGTACTGAACATGTCAGCTTTACAGGACCCTTGGGATCACTTGAAAATGATAAAGCCAAAATTTATGTTGTCAAGATAGGAAATTTCATGTTGTGACTGCTATTGCTGAATGTGAAATATTCCTGAAACATTGTGGAGACCCTTCCATGACTCTAGTGTAATGAAAAAACAAACAAACAAACAAAAACAACAAAACAAAACAAGCAATCAAACAAAACCTATAAAAGCAGGTTCTTCAAGTATTTGAGGGTTATGAGAAATGACTGCTGCGACTATATTATGCCATTAGGTTAAGACTTAGTATCTTTTACCAGAGTATTTTACTAACTAAAATCATAATAGTAGCCCACAAACCAAACAAACAAAAGGGTGGATTTCTGTCCTTCTACTCTGAATAGATTTCATTTTTGTAAATCTTTTCTCATGTACATATATGTACATATATGTATTCATAGTACATAGTACATATGAATAGCTGCATATACATACATTACCTGTGTATCTATTTATCTACACACACAGACCCAAGAACAATTGCTGTAGAGCTATTTAGTAATTAACACCCATTTGTATATGAAGAATTCACAGTTAGTTCAGTTGCGTGCTGTACAATAGTACAACACTGTTCACGCTCCAATGCATCTTAAATGGCATTGGTCTCAGTAATACTCAAAAGATGTTGTTGAAAAGTATTCATTTCCTTATAAAGAAGGTATCTAAGCTAGGTAGAATGAATCACGCTTGGAGACGTTGATGCTTTTCTCTCAATTAAAGGGGAAACTAATGCTAGATACCTACCTTTTAGGTGGTTGAATCACGCTCAGTATATTCCGCCATAAATGCCCTGTATCAGTTTTCTTGCTATCATTTGACTGACTATCTTCTGATTAAAGACTAATTGTACATTTGTTTGTTTTGATCACTGAAATATAAAAATACCACTTCATCTTCCAAGGAGGAAGCGTGACTTGTTTGTTAAGCAGGAGAGACAGCACTGTCACAGAAATGACTGAAATCTTCAGAAGTGAACCTGCTGGTGAAGAGTAAAACAGCTGAGATGGCAGTTGGGCATTTTGTCCTTCTGACTGAAGGAAAAGACTGGAAGATCATGGGGAGTGACAGACCACTGTCAGTACTGAATTGGTCTGAAAGAGCAGGAGAGACATATTTTTATTTATCATGATTTCCATTACTATAAAGAATATGTCATGAAAGAAAATCCTTAAAACTATGAACATTTCTCTGCTCCTTGATTGTCTGAAGTGTTTTATTTAAATACAATATTCTGCAGTAGAGAAGTTTTGTGGTAGAAAAGGATCATTCTTTATTTGAGAAATAAATTTTGGTCTTTTTAAAAGTCTGCATTTTCTCCTTGAGATTGGCACTGGAGAACCTTTCCCTGTAGCTATGAGTGATGGGCAGAATTTGATATATTTTTTGATACATTTAGATATTTTTGGATGAGTAAAGACATTTTATTTCTTTTTTGAAATCATTCATTAGTTCTTTTCATTACTTGATTTGGATATAGAAGGTGTGTATATTACAAGGGAATTATTCAGTGATGTAGATAGCAGTTGTTTCTTGAAAAGCATCTCAAAACTTCATAATTTAGCAGAGTTTGCTTACTTCTTTAGGAAGAAAAATAACTTCCTTATGTCTTATCTGAGCATATCTGTTAACATTTCCATTGAATATAGTTATTTTATAAATATAATATAATCATATAGTTCTATATATTTTATAAAAGTATATATATTATATATTTAGAACTATATTCGACCAACAGGTCAAGGGAGGTTATCCTCCCCCTCTACTCTGCCATGGTGAGGCCTCGTTTGGAGTTCTGTGTCCAGTTCTGGGCTCCCCAGTTCAAGACAGATGGGGAACTCCTGGAGACAGTCCAGCAGAGGGCTACGAGGATGATGAGGGGATTGGAGCATCTCTTGTGTGAGGAAGGGCTGAGAGCTGGGTCTGTTTAGCCTGGAGAAGAGAAGACTGAGAGGGGATCCATCAATGCTTATAAATGTCTAAAGGGCAGATGTCTAGAGGATGGGGCCAGACTCTTCACAATGGTGCCCAGTGACAGGACAAGGGGCAACGGGCACAAAATGGAACAGAGGAAGTTCCATCTCAATATGAGGAAAAACTTCCTCACTTTGAGGGTGACCGAGCACTGGCACAGGCTGCCCAGAGAGGCTGTGTAGTCTCCTGCTCTGGAGATATTCAAAACCTGCTCTAGGTGACCCGACTGCTAGAGGGCTTAGACTAGATGATCTCCAGACGTCCCCTTCCAACCCCTACCATTCTGCGAGTCTGTGATTCTAATACTCTGAAAATGCTGAGTATACTTTATTTATCTTGCAGTAGACTTATTAATCTGCAGTAAGTCATCTAGTGTCCTTCTGCCCCTGATGTAAGATTATGATGAAATTCTGCTCTCCTTGCTGTAAAACCAATAACAAAACCACTGTTGATTATATTGCATTTGTATTTATGCCTTCTGGGAACCATCCATACTGTACTACCTATCAGGTAATGCATACGGTTGTATTTTCATCTGAGTTATTAATTCATTCCAAACTACATGGTTTTCCTTTCAGCTTTAACGGTCTAGTTATCTATGTTTTACAGCCATGGTCAAGATAATTACTTTGAGTCCCTGCCACAAAGAGAAATAGCCCAGTGCACTGAGGTGACTGTGCTTGTACTCATGCATAAAGAGAGGGTGTAGACTTTTCTGACGTATTTGCTGACAATGTGACATTTAAAGACGTTTCAATGTATTGCTGTTATAAGGAGAGGTTTTCTCCATCTCTTTCTTCTGAATTCAGCGTCCATTTTCTTTTGCCTTTAAGCACTGTGCAGGCAATTACAGAACCTTTTCTCAGGCAGATCCAGCCACGCTGTTAAACTCATTAACGATGATACAATTAAAACAAGAATTCTAATGCAGAGTGAATGAAAGAGAATGGCAAAACACTGAGGCCTGAATTAATCCTCTCTAATGCTAGATGTTTGAGTGTGGTGTGTCTGATGTGCAGCCAACTGTTCCAGTCTTCTCTGCAGTGGATGGAGAGAGAGCATCCTCTGGGGCAGTGAAGGTTTGGATGGGCTTGACTGTGCTGTACAAGTTCTTATCTCTCCACCAACTATAAAGGGACTAGAAGGCAACATTCCTGTTATCCTGTAAGGCTGTATGCCCACTAGATTTTACTTGTATAACCCTTGCAAACAGAATTCATAGCAAAACATAGTTTTAGTGGCCTTCTATTGAGACCATCTTCAAAACATATCTGCTATTCCTTTTCCATAACTAATACACCTGCGACTCTGGGTTCCTAAGTCAAGATAGCATTAATCATCTTTGCTTTATCATAAGAGATATCAGTGCCATCAAGTTAGTGATGACAGAGAAAATGTGAAATAAATCTGTCTTATGGGAGCCAAGCTCATTATGAAGACCAGCAGTACTACGTTCATGGTGATCAGCAGTGTTAGTGGACTAGTCTGCATTCCTAACAACAAAGTATTATTGAAAATCAAGCGTTCAGAAAGCCCAAAGGAAAAAAAAAAAGAGTCAACTAGCATAACCTGCTAGAACATCCAGACTACACACTTAGCATAATGAGTCAGTTATGGTCATCCCATCTTGATAATGAAATCTGAAATACCACAGAAAATACTGTTATACACTCAACTAGTTAGTCCTGCACAGCGTTCTCATCATTGCTAACCTATATTTGCCTTATGTTTACTATAGATGTGTATTAACCTGGTTTTATTCTTGGCTGCTTTAACAACAACAAAGACATCCATGCTGGCCTTGTAAAATCATTTACAAATAGTATAAAATAAACCTTTCTAATAACACAAAATATTTTTTCTCTTTCCCTTAACAAATATCTTACTAAATGAGGGAATTTCTGCTCATTAGGGTAAATCAGGTGTTTTATGCATTAGTTGTGCAACCAGTCTGTGACAGAAGCATGTTAACCTTGGCCACTAGACCAGAGCTATCCTGAAGCAAAATGCAACATATGGAAAGACAGAAGAAAATGTGTGTTGTGGGAGGTTCTTTTTATGAAATATGGAGTTTTTGTGAAAGCTGTCCAGAAGATTAGAAAATTGGAATTGATCCAAACACAAATAGATTAATAGACACACTTCAACTAGCAAGAGAGTTGACAGACAAATTACCACATAGTTGTTACAATAAAGGATACAGCACCCGAATCTCATCTTGTACATTGCAACTGGCACACAGTTGTTTGAAAAATTGCTTCATAAAATTAAATTGGGCTGTACAGGTGTTGTATCTACTTTAAATTCATTTCAATGGCCACATGAATCCAAGTAGAAAGTCAGTCCATGTTTTCTTTTCTGCTTAAACCTTAAAAATTTTGCCTGTTGCTATGGTGTCTTCCTTTATTTGTACATCTATTCTCTAGGTATTTTTCTGATATCCCACATATCCTATAGCTATCTAGCTACTAATTTCTGCTTAAAATAGGTTTAAATTAGTAACGGGATTTAAAGTTCTGAAACAATTATCTAGCAATCTTTTCTAAAATGTAGAAGGTAAAATCTTGTTTCTCTTGAGCTGGTAGTAGACTTCTGCTAAACAAATTGAATGAACATGTGTAGGTAGAGTTGCCTTGTGTTCACATGGCCCAGGGTACAGGATGCTAGGAAACTGTTACTCGTTTGGGACCACAGTTACAGACCAAAATGGTTACTTAAATACTGTTTGTAAAATTTGATGAACGTAAGGAGACTTTTTCAGATGAAGTATCTTCTCTGTGAGGAAGACTACATTATACGAGGAGAGTTTGAGTTGGTATGAGTTGAAGACATTTTGCCCTGGAACATTTATATGAAAGAAAAGTACTTCAGTCAAATCAGATTCAGAATTCAGGCCTAACATTAAAGGACTAAGAAAGGTATTATGGAAGATTGTGTTTGTTTTATGAAACCAATATAATTTACAAAAGAATATCACAAATCAAAATGGGAAATACAAAGTGTTACTAGTAAGCAAAAAATTATGTATCAGGAATTTGTTCTATTGTGGAGTCAAATGAAGTAAGATGAATACAGAGATACAAGACATCATTTTTTGCCATCCACCTCTTGGGGGTTTTTTTTCAGAAATCTTCTGTGTACCAGGCCTGGCTGGTTAATTTTCTTCAAAGCAGCTGGTATGGCACTGTGTTTTAGATTTGTGACCAAAACAGTACTGATGTTTTAGCTATTGCTGAACAGCATCAAGGCTGCCTCTCTTTCTCACTCTGCCTCCCCCAGTGAATAGATTGAGTTTGGGCTAGAGGTTGGGAGGGCACATGACTAGTTGCATGACCCAAACTAACCAGTGACATATTCCACACCATATAGCATCATGCTCAACAAGAAAAAGGGAAAAGAGGGGACTTATGTTAGCCACCTTTGAACAGGAACTGGCTAGGCATCAGTCTACCCGTGGGGGGTGGTGAGCAACTGCCTTTGCATCACTTGTATTCTTTCTCTCTTCTTCAACTTCTACTTGTTAAACAGTTTTTATCTTGATCCCCAAGTTTTCTTGCTTTTGCTCTTTCTTTCTTCTTCCTCCATTCCACTGGGGGTGGGAGTGAGTGAGTGGCTGTGTGGTGGTTAGCTGCCTACTGGAGTTAACTCACAACATCTTGCTAGTCTAATAATTTGCTTGCCTCTCCTCTATCCCACGTGCTCTTAAGACCTAAGAACTATAGGGTTCAAAAGTACTGTATGATAAGTATAATATTCATTAATACTTGGGAAAATGTGTATATTATTTCTTACTCAGATGTCTTGGGTTTGCATGGCAAGGTTTTGGTAGCGGGGGGGGGGGGGGGCGGGGGGGG
>VXBL01000461.1:546118-563869 GCA_013400195.1 Aramus guarauna | reverse complement strand
TTTTTCCTTTTTTTTTTTTTTTTTTCTTTTTCCCAACTGCTTTTTCAGTTAGTCCCTTCATATCTATCCATCCTCTCTTTCTTGTCTGCTCATCTATCGGTTCTGAGAGTTTCAGCTCCCCAGTCTAACAACAATACCGCTATTGAAAGTCATGTTCTTCTAACCACATCATTTCTCTCTTTAAATCTTTGTGTTCTGTTTTTTACCTTCAGAGTCAAGTTTCTTCTCTTTCCTTTCCAAACCATGCTGTACTTTCTGATCTGCTGACCTCAGTGTCACGCTCTAAATATCTCCTAATTATATGTTGCTTTGCTCTTGGTTTAGCTCCCTCTGTTAGCCTAAGGTTTCATCTCCATCAATTCTGCCTCTCATAACTGTACCCCATTTCCTCTCGGCCATGGGCTTTCCTGTTTTCCGAGCACCTATTTTCAACCTCAGAGAAACATCTCTTCTCAAATCCCACTGCATCACAGAATACTTTCTAATTTGTTCATCTCCCTCGTGATAACTGTGTGCTTTCTTTACTGAAGATTTATGCCATACCTGATCTTGTGAAAGATGCTCTGAAGAGCTGATTGTAAAGTGCCATGTAAAAATGCAGTGTTATAGAAGGGATGATTATTATTATTGTGAATTAATATTATTTCAGACAAATTTAGAAATCCTTCTAAGATACTTACACTTTGTGATTTTCATCTCATCATTTTTGGCTCTCACCTTGTAATGTACTTTCTGCTTCACTAAAAGTATGATAATGAGGCATGCATAATTGAAATGAAAATCTCTTCAGAACCCCTTCTGATTGAATATGTTGAGAATCATAATCAAGCACTCCTCAAGTTACAGAAAACTATGCATATTGATGCACAGCAAAAGTCTGGGCTCTGCATGAGTCCCTTAGTTGGCTGACATACTGTCCTTTGAATTATTCTAATTACAAAAAAGTATCAGGGATACACTAATGGGCAGTAAAAGAAATCAATAATCTTGCATATGTACAAGAAAAGAGCTCTATATATGAAGTAATTAAATGCCAGTGGTAGTTATTGGATGCATCTTGTGTACAGAAATGGTCTCTAAAGGAGCAGAAAATCCACAAGATCAAGAAATCTTTATGCCTCTGATACACCCACAATTTTCTGTCCAGCTGCATTTTTCCCTGTTGTTGTAAATACTTATGCACTTAGCTTGCATTTTGAAGCTATTATTTCCTGAATTTTGGGATAGTTATGCATGACCCCAAACATTTCAGTTCTGATTACAAGCATCATTCTGTAATCTTTCTTCTGACAAGTTTCTTTTGTTTAGGAGGATGGTCATGAACAGCCGATTTCTTTCTCTGAATTATGGATATTGCTAAGTTCTATAATATATGCCAAGCTTTGAATGAATAATCACGTATGTAGATAATGTGACATAGAGATGTGTTTAAAATATTAATGCAAGAAAGCCAGAGCCTGAGAAGTTAAGAAATGGCAGCAGTAAGATTCTGTGTGCAACCTTAATGCATTTCTGATCCGTATTCAAGTGGAGAAAATTTGTAATCAATGCATAAGGTAGACAGTACTGACAAAAGATATAGTAAGGGAACTTAGCGTTTTCATGTAGCGTCACTGTGCCATATTTATTTTCAACCACCAAGATTCCTTTTTGCAGAATATTGTCATTAGCTGTTTTCTTCTGTGATAGTTTCAGGATGCTTTATTATATTAATAGATTTCTTTTTCATAATGTTATTTGTTATGTATATTCCCTTTTACGTACATGTAAAATTCACACAGAAAAAGAGTAAGGCCAAAATTATCAAAGCTGTCAGCTCATTATTTTAGACTATTTTGCATGCCGTAATACATTATTTATTCAAAACAGGCCGCCATTACTATTTAAGTAAACAAAGCACTTGCAGGATCCCAGGGGTTGAATCATATTATGAGAATATTATGATAACACTAGAAACATATTGAAGCTGCAGGTGACACCTGTGATTTATGTTTCTTGTCCATCACCGTGCAGGGACTGCATGGTGGTGTCAAGAAAAAACTCCATTATTTCAGAGAAGCGTGTAACTGATTTAACTACTGCACTACTCATTGCTGCCTTGCGACGCTCAGCTGTGACTGAGAAATTCGTCCTGAGGGCACAGTCTGGCCAGCGCAATGAGTGAAGCAGAAGTTCTGTGGGGAGAAAAACGGTATATGAAAACACACAATTAAACACATGTTAATATATGTATACCAGGAACTTGAAGCAATGTGTCATGGATGACTCAGTGTTCCTGTTCACTGACTCTGGAATATTTGACTGCAGTTGTAATTTACGTGCTTTTTATGTGTTTGGGTTGGTTTGGTTTTTGCCTTCTTTTAATGTTGTTTTAATGTGCTTTATTTCTAGTGTGTTTTGGATTTTTTGGAGGGTTTCTTATTTAAGTTTTTTTTTTTTTTCACTGCAGAAGCTGAAAAAAATAGAAATTGAATCAAACAGTCCTATTCCCAGTTTGGTTTAAGACTTTTTATTTGGACACTTCACATTTTTCACAGCACAGCCCTCAGTGGCTGAAGGTCATGGTATAGCGTGTCCTTGTTTTTGGCTGGGATAGAGTTAATTTTCACAAGAAGCTGGAAGGGAACAGAGCCAGGACAGCTGACCCAAACTAGCCAAAGGGATATTCCATAACATAACATCATGTTCAGTAAAGGAGGCTGGCTGGGAAAGAAGGATCGCTGCTCAGGGACAGGCTGGGCATTGTGTTTCGGGGCGGTGAGCAAATTGCATTGTGTATCATCTGCTTTGTATATTCTAAATATTATTGTTGTTGTTATTTTCCTTTTCCNGGATATTCCATAACATAACATCATGTTCAGTAAAGGAGGCTGGCTGGGAAAGAAGGATCGCTGCTCAGGGACAGGCTGGGCATTGTGTTTCGGGGCGGTGAGCAAATTGCATTGTGTATCATCTGCTTTGTATATTCTAAATATTATTGTTGTTGTTATTTTCCTTTTCCTTTGCTATCCTAGTAAACTGTCCCTATCCCGACCCACTAGTTTTACCTTTTTCTTCCGAATCTCCTCCCCATCCCACCAGGAGGGGAGGAGTGAGCGAGCAGCCGCATGGCACTTAGCTGCCGGCTGGGGCTAAACCACAATAAAGTAGACCAGGTGCAAGCCTTTTTTCTCTATAGAGACTTACCCTGGTCAAGAGCAGAGGCGTACTTTTCCCATTGATTTTGCAGCTTTTTGCTAGATAGCATAGGATGATGAAGACTCAACACTGGTTGATCTTAATCCTGTCGAAGCACATCCTCAATTGGCTACAGATTTTTTTTTTTTTGTCTATTCTTCACTGCTATTTTGTTCCATCTTTTCCTATCACCACTTGTTTAGATCACATCTTTTCATCCAAGCACTTTGGGCAGCAGCAGAATGAGTAGAAAAAGGAAGACTATTTAAGTGTGTTTGTCTGTGTCTGTTTATCTTTCTTTCTATCTGTCTATCTATCTATCTATCTATCTATCTATCTATCCATTCTATCTAGCTATCTGTCTATCTATCTATCAATCATACTACAGTGGATCAAGAAGCTTTAAGAAATAATTCTAGACACAAATCTAACAACACCTGTAGCCATAGGATGCTGTTCTCAGGTACATAATAAGTCTGGCAGTATGAAAAAGCTGTAATGGATTTACCATGCGCTATAAAGCTGAAATCATCAAAGATTAGAAGAGCAGTGAAGCTGGTGAAGGGTCCAGAGCACAAGTCTGATGAGGAGCGGCTGAGGGAACTGGGGTAGTTTAGCCTGGAGAAAAGGAGGCTGAGGGGAGACCTTATTGCTCTCTACAACTCCCTGAAAGGAGGCTGTAGCCAGGTGGGTGTTGGTCTCTTCTCCCAGGTAACAAGCCATAGGACAAAAGGAAATGGTCTCAAGTTGTGCCAAGGGAGGTTTAGATTTGATATTAGGAAAAATTTCTTCACTGAAAGGGTTGTCAAGCATTGGAACAGGCTGCCCAGGGAAATGGTTGAGTCACCATCCCTGGAGGTATTTAAAAGATGTGTAGGGGTGGTGCTCAGGGACATGGTTTAGTGGTTGGATTTGTCAGTGTTAGGTTAATGGTTGAACTCCATGATCTTAAAGGTCTTTTCCAACCTAAATGATTCTATAATTCTATGATTCTAAGTCAAATTTTTACAAGCCTATATGCAACATATGTCTGCTAAAATAAATTGAAGACCTCTACCCTGCCTAATTAGGTTCATTTTTCTATGGAAATGTCTGAAAAAATATTTCTGATGTAAAAGCCTATTTCCTGCTTAATTCCCTATGTTCCTGGAGGTTATGATGCAAGATCTCAATTTCTAAGAAAGTATTTTTTACATGGGGGGAATAATTTTCTTTCCTCAGTTTCACTCTTAGGAAGAATGAAATTTTTCATAGCTGAAACTTTCCAATAGAAAAAACAAGGGATATCACAAAAATCCCGCTGCATTATCAGTCTGCAGTATTCTCTCTGTTAAAATGAGTGCAGAATGCTCTGCATTAAAATGGTATTCTGGGTTAACTTGGATTTAATACAGATCCTTCTGTTATAGGCAGACTTTTAAGCAAAGGACTGCAACTCTGGACATCATCCAACTTTTGCAGTTAATTTTGGCTGTAGACAGCATTCTAAATTTTGAATCTGAGTCGTATCTGTGGTGCTGCTTCTTCAGTGTCTAAAAGAGGTTTGGCTATTAATGGAAGTCCGTTGGCTGAGATTCTATCCAGAAAGCCTGAAATTATATCCATGAGCTGAAAGATTAATTTAAAGAAATGGAGCACTATCGGGTTTATGCCTCCGACATAACATTGTTTACTGTCTTTTTTCCAGGAAAGGATTTTTCTTGTATTTCTCATCATTACAGAAGGACCCTTGGTATCTTTTCCATGTAAGGCCAGTCCTAAGAATATCAGCTTTCCCTAAGCTACAGTTTTTGTGCTGTTCATTATACTTTTGTCATGTTTATTAATGTTTTCTGGAAATTTTCATTTCAAAGGTTGTAATGGTTATGACCGGAGGTAGATGTAAAAATTAACAAAAAAATACATGCCATACATCTCTTGGCTTCTTTTTCAGTTCAGTTACGAGTCCTTAAAGATAATTCTTACACCACCACCCATTGTAGGAGCTATCTTCCCTTTTTGACTTCTCACATTTAAGCACACCATACTGTTTTCCATGTCAGACCCTGGGACATTTTTAGCTGTCCCTCTCAGCCTCTGAGCTTCTTTCAGTCTTTATGAGAGTCCTCGTTTGATAAATCATTCCCCATACATTTAATGTTCAATTATGCTTTTAAATTAACATTCATCTGAGGGTTTGTTTTTTTTTTTGTCCAAGCTTTTTTATATAGATGGCATAACACTGTGTAATATTTAGTAGTGTATTAAGGCATTTGCTAACCTTTGTAGTTAAGTTTTACATAAAGGAATATTCATTATGAAGAAATAATTAAAAATCATAAAATCAGGTATGGAAAAATCATAAAATAGTGATATGAGGAAACATGCAATACCACCAATGTGCCTTCTTAAGTGCATCTGATACAGAAATGGAGAGTTTAAGTTCAAAAGCATGTCTATTAAAATAACTGTTAGAAACTTTTAACCACTAATATGTAAAATATTTGACTACTCCACCTCTAGTACAACGTTCTACTTGTTAAAGCATGGTAGAGTTTTGCTATACTCAATACTTGTTAGTAATGCCCAATTACCTATGCAATTCACTCCCACAAGCAAATTACTGTTGTTTCCAGCTGAGGCAAAGGATCTTGCCTTTCAGGTTGGACTCCTTTCCAGCCTTAGAAATTTTCACCTACGGTGACTGCAGGACTTGTCTTTTAGTTTCTATTGGTCTTTATTGTGTATTTGGTACTAGCTTTGTTTCACTTATGATTATCTAAAGTTATGATAGAGACAAGTTTTTAAGGAGAAATACTGTAAGCCATGATTTTATTTGAAAAAGAACCTAAAAGGTCAGCAGATGACTATGGAACAAATAAAGAATTCCCATTTTCCTCTCAAATACCCTTCAACACTAAGAGTACTGTAGTTTCCAGGTCCAGATTATGACTAATTTAATTAAAATTAGTTGTGAGGAGATAGAAGGAGAATGTGAGCCATAATCACAGAAGAGAAGCAAAACTCAGGAAGATTAGTTGCAAGGCAAATGGGTCAAATTAAAGTATTACATTTTGTGTGAAAGGAAAAGATGTTGGAAGTGGAAAGATATATCTGATGGAGTTTGAAGACCAGTAGCTCTTGGGGTAGAATACTGCAAAAGCTGAAAGGAAAAGGCTGAAGCGTGAGCATTCAGAAAATGAAAGATATTATTAAGGATAAAAGCATATGGATAAAGGATAAAATAAGCATACTATTATTATTGATAAGGAAGAAAGATGAAAGATTTCTTTTTAAACTATTGGGAGGTTTTATAGATCTCAGCTTCTTGCTTCAGGAAGCCTTATGTTAGTAAAGTATAAGGAGGAAGAATGTTGTTGATAATTGTTACCTTGGAAAAAAAAAAAGTGCTTTCAGGAAAGTCAAAACATAAAGCCCTTTGTGTCCATTATGTTTTTGCCCTGCTGTAATGGACCTCCTGAACTAAAGGCTTCTGATCTGTGTCTGTCTCCCCATTCAAGGCAAGAAAAAATGTTTGAGAAATGGTTATATATAAAACTGTTCAGACACAGACATAGTGGCAAAGACAGAGGAATAAATAGTATGCCTATAATTTAGGTTACACAACTCTTTCAGGGATTTGTCTATACTAGCAAAATCAGAGCTATATGTTTTGTGACAAATTCATAAGTTTTGTTGCAAGTTTAGTCATAATGATTTTTTCAACATTTAATTGAGCTGCTGGATCTCAAGAGTAGACTAAAAGAAACTACAGTCCTCAATGCTGTTGAGCCTTCTCTTTATGCCAACACGAGCCTTTGCCATGTTGGTCTGCAGGGTGTGTGAGATTGGCTAAAAAGGCCATTGCTGCACTGTAGGACTCAGTGTGGAAAGGTCCTGATGGTTCTACTTATTTCCGTGCCATCCATCTTTAGTCTTAGGAAGGATTAACAAAGTAAATCAAAACAATACGCTGGAAACCTGTATATAAACTAATGGAGCTCACATGGAAATAGGGGTTAGTCCAGTAAGTGACTGCTTGCCAGGCATGGAAACCTAATGTTGTGCCTATACAATATTTTATTTACATTTGTTTGCTTGTTTGTTTGTGTTGTTGAGTTTTGTGTTTGGTTTGTTTTTTTTGTTTTGTTTTGTTTTGTTTTTTCTTGGTTGGTTGGTTTGGTTTGGTTTACTTTGGTTTGATTTTGGTTTTGTTGTGTTTTTTTTTTAACTCTGATAGGTTAGAAAGGACTTGATGACTAAGATCTTGGACTTAGAATTTCTTTTATGTCTGTGAAATAACTGTATATATTGAATTAATTGATGTTGGGTGGGTATGTGGGATGTAGAGAAAGGTGAAAGTAAAAGGTGACCTTTTGGGGGTACATGGGTAGAAAATAAAAAAAAATAAAAAGTTTGTTTTTATCAGTTGATGATGCCAACCAAGTAAATGTTTATCCTGAGATAAACAATAATTTTGCTCTTAGAAAAGACTGCTGTAAATGCCTTGTAACTGATTCTTTCCACGTACTTTGTAGCAGGTAGTGCCCAATGATAGTGAAAACTGCAAACTAAATATCATATTACAAGGTAATATAGTTTCCTTTGAATCAATAAAATAATTGAAACCATTGGGGTTAAAGTTTTCTGAAGCAAAGTTTATAGAATCCTTTCTGAGCTATTTAAGCAGAAAATCATTCTACTGACATCTTGGTCCTTCCCTGTTCCTCTGGGGTCTCACGCTTTGTTCCACTTTATCTCCTTAATGCTGCTGTCTTTGTCTGCGTTTCCCACTTAGTTCATTCCTTTTGATTTGCCTCTTATGTCTTTAGCAGAACTCTCATCTCATGTCCTAAGTTTTCACCTAAAATCTCCTTCAAAACTCACAGCTTTTGAGCTTATGCTAAGCTCCTGAGTTGACTGGACTGAGCAAAAGAACCTCTAGTCCATAACCTGAAATTGCTTGGAGGACAATGGCTGTAACTATCCAATAGCTGCCCAACTGAAAAGAATACAGAAACCTAAAAATTTTCATAAAGCAGCAGCCTTGGAAGAAATTCAGATTGCAAAGCAGGAGCCAAGTAAAGATATAGCACTGTAACAAGACAGTGAGTTTGAGGAAAATGATTCCTAGGATTAACAAGCTGGAGAATTTATGCTTACTGAACTGTTAAAAACCAGTGAAGGAGGAAAATGAGAGCTATTAACAGCTGCAGAGCATGAGAAGTGTGAGAAAATAAGAGGTGCAGGTAAATAGGATGGCTAAAACAATGACATTTTGGAGTGGAAAAGATTGGAAACATTCTTTTTTAATTTTTAATTAGACAAACTCTGATTTGAAAATTGAAATAAAGCAATCAATAAAAACTGTGAGAGTCTGTTGTCTTCTGAAAAGCTATTTAAAATTCCGGTAGCTAACGTGCCAAACTTGACATATTCCTTGCTAAACAAAGACCCTTAAAATGTTACCCAGATAACTAGTTTTATCATGATCCCTATGTCTAGACCAGGACAAGAAGTTTGGCAAGGGAAGAAGTGCTCATGTGTGAAATGGGGCAGTTACCTTACAATCCACCCCAAATTCATTTGCCATTAAAGGAAACAAAGTCCTATTCAAGAAATGAAGTGAAAATTAACTGCATTAGCAAATGGTGACCTACGCAGTACTTCAGTGGGCTTTATAAATCTCATCAAGGAGTGCTTTCTTACTTGCATTGACTCTTAAAAGCCAAGCGATTATAAATATGCAATCTGTGATACTCTCTTGCCACACATTAATGGTTGGAGCAAGTGATTGTGGGCATGTTGGTGAATACTTTGTATTTTGGTTCTATTTCTTGTATTCAAGTAGTTTAATTACCAAAGAAGGTATGTCTTCTGAGAAAATGTATGATGAGCGTTGCTATATTAATGAAAGCATTTTGAACTCATTAAATATCTTAATTGTTTTGATTCTTACTTCCTTTCCTATCACATTGTCTTTAAAAAATTGAAAGTTGTTACAACAGTGCAGTAGTTATGACTTTCTACATAAGTTAATTTTAATATTGCAAAATCAATGGAAGTTTGGAAGTGATATTGACAATACGTAACTTGTTTTTAGCACTGTTGGTTCACCACATTACCAAACAAGGTTTCTGGACAGAAACCCAGCTCGTATGCTGGACAGCGAATATGTTTTCATTTTATTAATGTTGAACATTTTGTTCTCACTACAAACATACTGTACAGAAAACCTTAAGACTGAGTTCACTGAAATAAACTGTACGGTTGTTAGGACCTTGCATGTTAGCCTTTGAGAGTAACTTTTGTTGCTGTCTGTAATAGCTGTTTAGCAACCCATGGAAGATGACCTGAATTTTTCAGCTTCCAGGAAGAAAAAAGAATACGCAGAGCACTATTAAGTGCTTTACTGGAAACAGAAAGTGCTGCAAAGAATTAGTGACTCCAAGAGGAAAAGCAGCAAGGGCTTCTCAAAAGCCTCATAAAACTTCATAAATAGAACATAATAGAGAAAAGGCAGAAATAGCGATGACAGTGAGTGAATGAGTGTAATCTGTGAGGCAAGGCAAAATAAATCTCTGTGGCAGCATATACTCTTAGGACAATAATTTTGAAGTGGATTCAGGTATTGATGCATGGCTGCTAATGAAATGGACATATTCATCAAAGAACCATGGCCAAAATGCAGAAGGCAATCTGTAAAGACTTGCTATAAATCCAGTGGTTTCAGGTATATGCAATGAAAATTAGGGAAGTTTTTACTGCAAATGTTCTAATTAGCTATTGCTATGTAGGTGGACGTTTAAAATGCACTATATAGCACTCAGCTATGCAGTTATTGGTACCATTTGTACAGTAGTCTGTCTAAATCTTTCAAAATGCAGAAAAGTTGAGATAATGTCTGAGACCAAATTTAAACACCTGCTTTGAGCTTCAGATTCTTAAGTTCTGCAAGATTAAACAAGATCCAGGAGTACCGTAACAAAGCAAATTGCAGGACTAAAGGCAGAAATTAACTTGAAGCATGAATAAAGATTCAAACATAGGAAAGATAAAAATAAAACCAAACTCCATCTGCACTTAAAAATTAGTCTGAGTTGGATAAAGGAGAGGTTAGAAGAGAACAAAAACAAGCCTGATTTAAGTAGAATTATTGCAATTTACACTGAAAAAAAATCTTGGCTAGCTGGTTACAGTCTTTGCAAAAATAATTGCAATGTCTAAATTAAAGTCATTAATCAAAGATTAATTATCATATAGGCTGCTGCTGCAAGTGTATGAATTTATTGTTCAGCGTGGGTTCTTGCCAGAACATCTTTCCCTTTGTTGCATGACAACATAGCTGAAAAGTTGTGGTTTGTTGATGGAGAATTCCTGAACTTACTAATCAAATTTAGGATTTTGCTTGGGTCTGAATTTTTTTTGTAGGGGGAAGTTGTTTGAAAAAAGGAAACAACCAGTTTGAGTACTATTTTTGATATGTATTTTATTCACTATAATTTGAATTTTCTTTCTATTTGCCCATTCAATCTTCTAGCGTCCTTGCAGGTGAGTGGAAAAAACCTATACATTAAATTTCACCAGTAGGCTACTCATTCCTAGTTACCTATTCTGCTGAATTTTAATCTCCTTTTATTTATTAGCAAGGCTAGCAACATCACTGGTGCCATGGAAGACTGACATTTCCTATGTTAAGACTTTGTCTTCTATTCCTCAGAAACTAATATTGCAAAACTTAAGTATGTAACTATATAATTAGAAACTGTATCACAAAGCATTTGCAAAAGACTGCATTGTGATAACGCGAGCAGTCTCAGCTCTAACACTTCTGCATTTTTGAGGAATGGTTCTGAAACCTCAATAGCATTCTTCTTCTTCTAGTTTTGTTATGCTGCTTAACTATAAAATACACGTTGGCGATCAATATTAACTTCTCATAAATGCTCCAAGTTGGCATTCTGTCCTTCATTTTAAAAGAAAAAAAATTGACCACTTGCAGAGAGAGGATAAGGGACTATTCTGTCCCATACCTACACTTGAGCTCACACATATGCATAAATTTGTAATGTAAAAAATAATCATATGTAGAGATGCATGTGCATGTTTGTATGCATTCACCTTTTCTTTTTTTGTTTCCTTACTCTGTTTTCATTATTTTTAACAAAGTCAGAGTGGGATATTTGTACCATAAACTCTCGTATGTGATATGTAAGATTTTAATGATCAACGTCTATGCAGATATGTTAGATGACTGTGCAAAAAATGTTTCATGTTCTTCATAATGTCCCATCAGCATACTCTAACTGTCTGAACTGATCTGGCAGATATGATGAATATTATGTATGTCTTTGCTGTGTTTTCCTTGTAGTATTAAGTGATGTTCTTTTTTTTTTTTTTTAGTAGACTAGTCAGTGTTTCTTTTCGGAATTACTGTATCAACACTATTAATGTGCTGCTACTGACTACCACTTAAAATGCATTATTTTATCTATTATCACTTTAATCTTCACTTAGAATCTCAGTCACGTACTGTAAAATAATTGGCATTCAGTTTCTTCATGTTTAGCCTCTACTGCAAGAAGAATTTTGTATCTCCATTTAAAATATATCGATCAGTGGGAACTACATTATTACCACTGACTCTTTGGGTTGTGTGTTAGGATCTAAACATTCTTCTTTAAGGTGTACAGGACGGAAATAAAACACATCCTACTTCAAAAAGGAGAACAATGTTTCACCTGTAGAATGCATTGCTGAAAATAACAATAATAATTTTAAAAAAAGCGTTCCTATAAAACCCCCAATAATTTGAAGCCAAATGAAGTCAAAGGAATTGAACAAGATCTATTTATTCAGTGTTTGAAATGGAAGAGCTCAACTCTGCATAAACAATGTAAATTAACATTCAGGAGAAAATATATATAACACTGTTCCATCTTGATAGCTTTTGCAAGCCTGTCAGCCAGGTCATATGTGTTCATTTATCGAGTGAAAGGCCCAAAGTTTCCGGTGTGGCACCATATCAAGACCTGCTGCTCTGGGCCACAGCCAGCCTGAGCTTCCCAGCTCTGGTGACATGACTTCTCGACAGCTCTCTTTTTTGGAAGATTTGGTGAAGTTGTTGATTGTCCATTTGCATTATGAATTTCTGTCCCTTGAAGATGCCAAAAATTTAGCAACATGGGGTTATTTTGGTAACATAATGTTAGTAACTTAAAAAAGGGGAGAGGAGAAAGTGGTTTATGTCTTCCACATTGAGGGTGAAGCAGATCCAATGGCTAGGATATAAATTTGGCATTTGTTCTTCTACAAGTTTCTTGTATGGCAAAAGCGAAATCACAGTGCCTATCTAGTTATTCTGTATATGTCTGTATTTCTATATTTTATAATGTATTTATATTTTGTATTTTAAATTCAAGCAACAGTCCATGCTAAATCCCATTCCACATTCAATCACTCAGCAGATGTGGTGAAAATCACAGGTAGAAAAAAAAAGGTCAAGTTTAAAGGTGGAGTCCAAATTACTCCTTAGTGCAGGCTGAAGTGAAGAATCATCGAATAGAATGGTTTGGGTTGGAAGGCACCTGTAAAGACCATCTAGTTTGAACCCACCTGCTGTGTTTCACTCGATCAGGCTGCTCAAAGCCCCATCCACCCTGACTTTGAACACTTGCAGGGATGGGACATCCAAAACTTCTCTGGGCAACCTGTTCCAGTGCCTCGCTGCCTTCATTGTAAAGAATTTCCTCCATATATATAATCAAATCTACACTCTCAGTCCATTACCCCTTGTCCTATCACTACAGGCCATGGTAAAAAGCCTCTCTCCAGCTCTGTAGAACTGAATCCACTGTAGATGAGCTAAGCCTAAGACCTTTTATCACATACTCCCTTGGAGACACATCCAATGGTTGACAAGAGGACGGTTTATAGGGTTACTTCCTAAAGCGACCCAACATCATGTACACTGTAGATGAAATGTGCCGAAGCTTCAGGCATCCTGTAGGGTATTCAGTCATCCTGTGGATTCACTGTTATCTTTTAAGCATGTTTAAGGCTGAATCTTCACTGAGCAGTAGCAGAGAATTGATAATGTTCTTCACTGTTGTTCTTCAATAGTGTTTTTTCAATACTCCCTTACTTTGAAGTGCATTGCAAATTGCAAAATACTTACATTTGGTGATGTTGCAGAACATCAGTAAGTAATGTGCATATGGAGCAAGAAAGAACTTTCTTGTACCCACCTACTATAGGTTGCATCTTTGTTTTGTTTTCAGTTATTCTGAAATGTCTTATACCAGTCACTTTTAGGAACATTGTACTGATCTAATGTAGCAATATCTGTTTCGAATTTCCTAATGTATCCAATGACAGAGATCTGTGGAACGGAAGATTTCTTAGGAAGAAAGGAGCTTAAAAAAGACTCTTGAAACCTCTGGTGTGATTGTCATGCATGCTAAATAGCTGATTTCTTGAGTCATTTCACAATGGTTGGGAATGCTTCTGACTACGCTGTTGGGTTAAGGGAATGCATCAGACAGCTTTCTCTAGCAATATATAAAAAGCTAGCATCCAAACAAAAATTCTTCCTGACAAAAGCTGTGGTTTGTGTCAGAAGTGAAAATTAAATGCAAGATGGATGATTCAATCCAAAATGGCACTTTAGCCTTGAGGACACAGTACATTTTTTTTATTGTGCAATCTGTAATTAAAAGCCAGACAATATCTCAATGTCCCAGAAGAAAAATCAAAATACAAAATATGTGTGTTTCACAAGCAAGTGGTAATTTCATTTTCAAATCACAATTTTTTGGTAAGGTCAGGAAAAGAGAAAAGATGACAGTCACAAGCCCGGTTTATCAGAATTATAACTGAGCATAATGTTCATTCTTGAATTTTCTTAATGAATTAGGAAAGTAGGGCAGTAGAGAAAGAAGAGATATAGTACTAGCTGTGAAATGAAGACATTATAAGAAAAAGTTAAAAGTCATGAGTTGAGAAGTTTTATTAATTTTCATATATTAAGAACAGTTCCAGTTTAACTGAATGCGATTTAAATAAAAAAATCAAACAAGTATTTAGTTAGTCTCAGGTATTTCCAACTTACTGTTGTTAAACACAGGATTGAACCAAAGGCTTTTCTGAATACACATAAATATTCTATTTCATGTTAAAATAAGTATTAAATGTTTTAACTTTCTGTTAAAAATTAAGCAGTTCTGTATTCTTTTCCAGAAAGGTGTTAGCAAAAGGAGGAGGAATGCATCTAACATAATCAGAAACAGCTAATTCATAGCAAGATATATAAATGCACATAGGAATTGTCTTATTTTTCCTTTCTGAAGAACAACCTTTTAAAAATCACCAACTAATCTCAAACAATTCTAGTACCTAAAACTCTATTCACATATCTATTTACTTACATAAAATGTCCATGTGTAAAGTAAATTATCAGAACAGTACACAAACTGTACTTTGTTGGGTTTTGTTGTTGTTGTTTGTTTGTTTTTTCCTTAAGACCGCTATACCTAAATCATTATGATTCCCAGCTTTGTGTGAAAATTCAGATGCTGGGCTTTTAATCATACAGTTTTGAACTCTAATGCAGCTGTAAACCATCCTCAAAGGCAGCTGCTCTAACAGTTCTAGACTGAAGCAATATCAGGGTTACACAGCAGTCTTTTCCCATGAGCAGAGTCATTCTATATACCCCATTTAAAGAAATCTCACAGTGAGTTTATTAAGAAATTGTAAGTCTAAATCTTAGGTAAGATCATAAAACTCTGTCTCATATGTAAGACCATCAACTGTTAGTGCAGTAACAAGCTATTACACTTAATGGTACAGCAAAACTCTGTGCACTAACCTGTATGTACAAGAAATATGAAATATATTACATTTTCAATTCTCCATGCAACAATATACTCAGTTCTCAGTATCACAAAGAACAAGGAAAGTAGAATGTTGTTGACAAGGCTCATGTTAAACTTGGTGCATTACTGGACACAGACTTTTTTTCTTTTACTCATAAGGAAGGGGAGAAAGAAATGTCAAAACAGGGTAATTGAAACTGTTCCTTTCCCAACCTCTTTGTATGGAGTTTAAATAATGTTTATTTTTTGCATGTGTGGGACACTCTTCATTAAATATAGACTAACACATTTTCATTTTTGATTGTAGTGGTGTGGAGACAAGCATAATGAGAAGGATGACTGGCATGTTAAGGATAATGGGGCTAGGTTGAACCCATGTTTTCCAGGGTTTTTTTTAGGCTGGACTTGCAAAAATGATCCGCAGTTAATAGTAACAGTGGCTCCCAGGAACTTCAGAGATTTTAAAATTCCACAGCTAAAACTCTGTATTTACAGTATTTCCTACTCCTAATAAAATAGCTGAGAAAGCAGTGATACATGCTGTTTTGAGTTCCCCGGAGCTTTCCTAGCATAGCATTTTTTTCAGTCTTCTCTTTTTCTCAGAAATATCTTATATTCCACACATATGCATAGTCTGTATAAATATTGACTGTAGAATAGTTTTGATGGGAATGTCCCTTTCCTTTTAATTGTTTTCATTATTTGTAGGTGTACATGTGAAAAGTACAATGAACTGTCATGTCCAAAGTAGTACATGATTTCTTCTATTGTCTTTTTGGCTATTCTGGCTCGATAACCTTAGTTTTCATTTTCTGTGCATGAATCTGTCAAGTATTAAATAGCTAAATTTAATACTCAATTATTAAATGCTGAATTGTGCAAGCCACGCAAGTTTGGTTTGCAGATATTGACAGTAGGCCAAATCTAAAGCTGGAACAGAAGGCTGGTTTCAGGCCAAAATCTCTGCCATAGCTTACTGAAATCTGAACTGAAGCCTTCCTTCTACTTGTCTGGAGCTTCATTGCAGATAGCCAAACAATCTAGGTGAATAATTTCAACAGCGTCCTACCACGTAGAATGGAATCTAGTAAAATATGTATTTAGTACATAAAGAAGAAGCAATCAATACAGCCTCATTAGCCTCACACCTACTTTATATGATTAGTGTTATTAGCTCAGTGGTTACTGTCAGGTTTCCCAGTGACTAAAATGCTGTATGCTATGTTGCAGAATGTTTGGATCAAGCTTCTCTAGTGCTGGTCTTCTTGTGGCAACCAGTGGTCACCATCTTAAAATGGGACGAGCAAAACTTCCTTACTTCTTAGGTACTTTGTCAAAATGATAAACACACCTGAAAAGATCACAGCTTCAACATGCTGTGGTAAAATAAATAGAGATAGAGCTCCATCATCCTAAAAATAATCTGTGGATTTTGTTGTTATGACTTTCAGTGATTTTACCACTAAAAAGGACCTCTAAGTCCACCAGTCATGAAATGGTGCAAAGCTTTTAATTTCATGTAGCAGAAATTTTGCACAAAGAGTCTGGGACTGATCGTAGATGAATGTCAAGAATTCTTTAGTGCATCATCTAAAAGATGCCCATGGCAAATAAAAGTCCTGTTGGACTTTTTAAAAAAAAAAAAAACAAAACAAAAAAACCCCTGACTTGTTTTTCCCTCTAAGTCATTATGTTCTTTAAAAAATATAAGCATTTTGAATAGACAAATGAAAATCAGAATGATTTCTTCTCTTATGAGTAAAGTGCATTGAATGAAATTGTATCCAACACAAAGTGATGAAGAGTGCCCTACTGTAGTTTGTGGTTTCATTTTCATATTTGTAGTATTTAGTAATGTTGTTCTTAAAACTTATGGTCATTGTATGTTGGCTGCATTTGCAGTATGCCTTCTGTGGATTAGATACAGAGAGATGCATTTAATTTTGGGAAAAATTATATACTTAAAGATTAGAGGAAAAGTTTTGTCAAAGTTCTGGTTTTATTTCTGTCCTTGTGTCTTACTGCTATTCCACAAGACAGTGTTTTCTACACTTACTAGTATTTTTAGATTCTTTAATAAACATCATGGTCGAAGGCAACGCACTGTATTCCTTAGTCTCTCTATTCTTTCTCAATTTTTCACAAATTACAATTTATTATAGCTAGTACTCTCATTTTTATCTACCTGTATATATTTAATGCCTAGACGATAAATGTGCAAGAGATACCAATTATCTATAGGCATCCATGCTTGGATTTTTATTCCTGTGCTTAGATTTTCGACATATCTTGTACATCAAAAGGAATTTGAGAATGGTAAAAATTCTCATTGGCTTTTATTTCAGTTCTTTATTTTCCTCATAAAACAGTGTTGGTGAGAATTATGCTGTTACTAAAAAAAGTGTAAGAAGATACAATGGCCTAGCCTCCTTAAAATTGTATGCTCTGTATCTCAGATTTTCATGTAACTTTAACTATGCTATGAAGCAAAAAAACAGATTTTGTTTCTCTCAGCTGTAGCTTTCCCACTTGCATTTCACAGACCTGCTGCAGAAGTTGTATAAGAGTTTTGATGTCATGATATATAGTGCAATGATGTTTAATGGCTAGGTGGCCAGCTGACAGACTGAGCTTCAACATATTTAAGGCATCCAAAGGGTAGCTAGCCTGAGATAGTCATGCATGAGTGTGTTGGGTTTGCATGGCAAGGTTTTGGTAG